>JAQIVE010000738.1:0-32209 GCA_034698285.1 Sminthurinus bimaculatus | reverse complement strand
ACTAAATTATTTAAAAAAAATGAAAAAAGCAAGAATTTTATTATAATATAATCTTAATAGAATGTACTTTAATATAATGTATTTTAATTTTTTAAAATAATAATAGGCTGTACCCTAAAAATGCTTAAACTTTTTTTATTTTAAAAAGTCTAAATTTAATAAAAATTTATTTAAAATAATAAATAATAGCATTAATTTAATAAAATGTACCTTAATATATTATATCTTATTTTTTAAAATATAAATAATATGCCCTTAAAAACTCTTAAAAAAATTGATTAAATTTTTCTCTTTTTTTATTAATAACTAGTATTTAGTCATTTAATAAAAATTTTCTACATACAACTGTACTTTAAAGTTTAAAAATAAGAGTGGACATTATGCTGGTCACTTTTTGGTCACGCATAGTTGTGTGGACAGTGGACATGGACAATAACGGCTAGACATTGTCTATTTTTCTAAAGGGGGGTCAACCTGGAGTCTCGAGGACTTGGACTCACAAGCAGCGAGAAAATCAATCTACCTCCAGACGACAAGTTTCAAACAACAAGATAAGAAGTATTGTACAAATAACAAGATTTTCTCCATCATCTATATAGGAAGATACATATTGAAAATATGTCATGACTTTTAACTTTGACTTAAAAATTTTGTAGACAGATAAAATGAGATTGTACAACACGACGCGAGACACATTCAAAATTGAACAAGAACATCATTTTCTGACACACTCTCACAAGACGACAAGAGAGAGAAGGAGAGAGAGAGACTTAAAAGACCCTAAATAATAAGTTAATATATACTTATACTATTTATTATGTACCTACAACATGTACAATATTATTGTATTCTCTATGTGGATTTTAGGCAACATATTATTATGCATGCTTTTATTTTGTTTTGTTCTCAAAAATTCTAATGGTTATGGTTATAGTTACTTGACTAGTGCAATGGTATGTATGTATGTATGTATGTAGGTTGTAGGTGTACAGTATACATACATGTTACGTGGTATGAAGTAGTGCCTGTGCTTCGGATGGATTGATACAGATTTTTTGCTTTTCGACCTCAGTCATAAATAATAAATGGGGAATGTTCCTCTTGTAAGTGTACACAGACAGATTGATATTGTACTGATATATAATAATTTTTGGTTGGAAATAGAACATGGAACATTATTTCATTTCTCGGCCCGAGCATGGATGCATTTACTATGGACGAACAATAATTATATAATTTTACATTATATATTATATATAGCATTGTATTTTATGAACAGCTCGTACTCGTACTAACGATAAGCCAAGCCGAGCCGAGCCATGCCCTTCTTCTGGCGTCACTAATGACCTCAGTGTCATAAAAGTCCAAAAATGGATCAACAACAACAATAATAATAATACATAAGTTCACTTTGCGCTTCTGAGTCTGACTGTGTCTTCTTCTCTCCCCATGTAATATAGTGTCTCACTCTCCGTCTCGATCTATTTCTCCCTTTCCTTGCTGTTTATGATTCATTTATGGTTCCTTCAGGCCTCCACAAAATAATAACATTATAAACAATATCCACAATCCACACACATACTCACATTTCAAAAAGCTATGTAACAGCCAAGAAAAATCAAGAATCTTGATCCTTACCCGCATTTCCGTTTTGGTTTTTAGAATATTTACCGGATTTCTTGATAATGTTTATCATGATTATTGTTTATATGCTATACATACAGCTTAAGATCAAGAACATGCCTGTAGTTTTTCTCCAGTATCAGATCTTAAAATTTTGAGTTATTGCTCAGTTTTACGTATGAAGTATGAACATAACCTCAACATGCAAATTGCATGTAAGTGATCCGGAAATTTCTTTGACTAACTAATTAAGGACAATAAAGTCACATGTCAGAGTCAAAGTCAAAGTTAGAATAATTATAAATTCTAATTTTGTGACTATATGACTGCGTTGCTAAATATACTTCCAATTTCAGCCTCAGGTCAGGCGGATTTTGCTTTTGGCCTTGTGCATGGTCATTTTTTAAGATTTTTCTGCCCTCGAACTTTTTGAAAATAGACAGGGTTGAACCACCCAAATGCTATGAATAGCCTATAAGTATAGGTGCATCGTAAATTGTAATTGCCATGTTTCCGCATTTCCAATTATTATTACTTTAGAATAGCACATGATTTCTAAAAATAATGCTTCCAAAAGTTTAAATAATGCCGTATAGTTAATTTTGCTATGTTTACTGTGTTCAATACATTATGCAAACGTCTTTTGCTAGAGCTTTAAAGGTTAAAAAGTCAAACAAGTAATAATAATCAAGATGAACATATTTTCTATGTATTTGTAAGTTGTAATTGAGGAAACGCTCCTTTTTGTCAACACGAGTTTTTCAATCATTTGCTAATACTAAATAGAAACACAACAGGAATACACTGAAAGAGCAACAGGATGATGGAAATCGAGAAATACATAAAGTAAGTAGTGTAAAAATAAAGAAAGAAAAATAATACAAAGAGATTTCCAACAGTCGTTAATAAGTCTGCTCACTGGCTCACTGTCACTCTTTGTGTGTGTGAGATAGTTGACAGTGTTGATTTAGCCAAGAAACTAAAAGTGATAGACCCAAGTTACACCATATCAGTATATTATAAGAATAGGGATTTGTACGATTAGAAAACTCTATGCCAGTGGTACAACTCACATAGCTCATAGCTTATCTGTATGATATATTTATTTCCTATTTAATCATGTATGTGTTTTAAATTTTAAACCGTTTGGGTGTAACAAATGAAGGGGAAAGACGAAAGACGCCGACAAATGTCAAACCATGTTTGTGATTCAAGAGAGAAAGCCAAAACGCTGCTGTTTTCAGTGGTGGGCACCAGTAGTTACAAATACAAATATAAACGATTGCCAAACTCATAAAGCATCGTAAACTGTAAATATAAACTTCAACTGAAAATATCCACATTTGAAAATAAAATGTTCAATTATGAAGGTAAAACATGGTTTGAGTTTCGAAGGGAGAAGAGCAAAAAAATCTATGTATAATGTACACATAATATAAATGTACTCAAACCCTCGTTCATTGTTTCCCTTTTTTTAAAACTTGACAAAGAACTATTTTCTACCTACAATAAAACTACACTCCATAAAGTTGATCAAATCAAGGTGTATAATAATATTTCCTGTACTCTGTATACATTCGTACATATTACCAAAGTTTTCGTCCTCAAAACAGAAACTAGAACAATTTTTTAACAAACGGACAGTTTATATATTACATGTATATCTAAATATCGAGCCAAAATCTTATGGTTTATACATACGTTGTTTTCGAAAGAGAATCAAAACAATAGCCGGAAACGGAGATGGCTTTATGCTAATAGCGACCATATAATACTAATTATTATTGAAATATTTCAAATAAAATTGAATAAGACTAGAAATTAGTCTGGGCCCGACGACAAATAAATACAAAAGAATAAAATTACACTTGCAAAGACATTTTTACAAATGCATATTGTGCGTATTAGACTATGGGTCAAAATAATACTTTATGGAAACGTTAGCTAGCCGTTAAACTTTAACCAATTTCTTGAAGTTAAAGTTAACTCCTCAAAAAGTGTTATATTTTGAATTTTGAGCAAGTCTAATGAGCATAATAAATAACTACAGGCAATACCCATTTTTTATTCTTATTTAAAAGGACTCAGAAAATTCAATGTTATGACACAAAGTTGTGTATTACTATGCATATGCAATATGCATACATGTGTCACGTATATTCCTGGACTTTTTTAATCGACCAAGGTTCATGTCCAACCAGCTTCAACTTGACGATTAGAACTTGCGTGCTTACTCCCCCCTTTGTTCATTATTTTTCGTCCCTGTTTCAAGTCG
This sequence comes from Sminthurinus bimaculatus, assembly GCA_034698285.1. NCBI lineage: Eukaryota > Metazoa > Arthropoda > Collembola > Symphypleona > Katiannidae > Sminthurinus > Sminthurinus bimaculatus. The sequence continues at coordinate 28,311 of JAQIVE010000738.1, read as the reverse complement.
GATAAGCCGAAAACGAAAACTCCGTGAGTATGTAGTAAATGCAAATGGTAAATGCAAAATAATGTGGTGTGCATGATCGCATATAGAAGTTGAGCTTTTGGTTCGAGTTCTGGCACACACGCGAAAATTCTTTCAAAAAAGAAATCCGTAGATTGTTTGTCATTTTCTTCAGTCCAGTCTAGTCATTTAGATACGTATATTATTTGAAGGGACGTACATAACAGGGAAACGGAAAAAATAATTTATCATGCACAAGAAACATATTACACATTACACACATACAGGCAATGTACATATAAGGGAACTTGAGACTTGAGACTATGTATCTGAAGGTTGCTTTATTCTTATGTATATTATTGCATGTAGTTTCATGTTTCCCAAAATTTTGCCTTTGTATAGATTAGCCCGACATGTCAAGTTTCAAAAGGACGAACGAGTGCATAAATTATTGCCCGTGAAAAAAACTTCAGGGACTCATTAAGAAACCCAAACATAATTTAAGTGATCTTAGGTTATTAACTAAAAATTTTAAGGTATCATACATGTAGCAATCAAGTAAGTCGCCTTTGTGAAACTATAACCATGTGTAGCGTCAAAAAGTTGCATGTGGTCAGCAACAGAAAATTTATTTTACACAATGGTTTTTTGTAAGGTGTACTGTTTAATAAAGGCAGATCTTTTTTGTTTGAATGTATGTGTGTGTATATATTTATATAAGGTATTCAGGATTTGACAAACATAAAACAAAGGCTGGCAGCTCAACGATGCTCTGATCTAATCAGTCATTGTAAATAATGTTGTCCAACTCCATCGGGAATTTAACTACTTTTTTATTGATAACGAGAAAAACCGAGAGACAGAGAGTCAAGTTCAGATACATGTATTATACATATTTTACAAGTAAAGGCCTGGAATACAAGCAAAACTTCAACTATTAATCATATATTCAGTAGGGACCAACTGCTAATAAAAATTTCCCGTTTGTATACTAATTCATACATATTATGTAGTATGTAGTATGTAGGTACGTGGAAAATACAAATTACAAAATGATGGTCGGGTATCTTATGTGTGTATGTATTATATGCACGAGGGTAAATACAGTGACTGCGTGAGAAAATAATCCAATAGTCAATAAAAACTGTAGCAAACGGTGGATCAAGTTACCTCTTCAATCTAAATAGATATAGCATACACACTGTAAAAAGAAGCAGAAAAATGGCACGTGTGATAATCTGCAACACTTTCTTCATACATACGCCTATTACACGTCGTTGGGTACTTGCTATACTTTCCAATGAACAAGATAGCATTCATGTAGCATGTGTACACTCTATTTTAATTGAAATGGTAACTCAAATATTACTTTCCCCATCGGTTAGCATGGAGAAAGTAAAACTTAAATCACAATTTCAATAAAAACAGAATACGTGTGAATACACCTTTCTCTTTATTTTCCCCGTTCTAAAGACTTGAGAAACATTATTTTATTCCAGCGGGTTGACGAATTACACCCATAAATATATTGGATTACACTGCATTTTACTGTATGTACTTCCGCCAGAAATTCGATATGACATAAAATGTAGCACGGCCGATTGTAGTAGGATTAGATAATGTTTCCCACATTGTTTTTCTTGTTCAAGTTCACCAATACGAACTCATTGAACTGTCCAATAAAATAATTTTTTGATTTGAAAAACTAAACTGGTAACTAGTCATTAACTTATAATAACTAGTTATCAGTTCGAAGCAATTTAGTACATCCGAGTCTTAGCGCATGACTCGGCTTAACTTATCACTTTGCACTTGAATTTTTAGGTCCGGCTCCATAATATTCCTCTAATTGCTAATTAGCATGACCCCAAAAAAGGAGATGTAAAACTGCAGTTTTTATAATCTACTTTTTACTAGTTTTTACTTTGAGCTGAGCGACACTGGAAGAAAAGTTATCATTGATCATTTATAATTTATGCACATTCATCATTGATTTGCTAATTTTCAACAACTAGTAACTATTCAAATTGAAAAGACGGCGTTCAGAGTCTAAAATACATAGACAGTAATTCATCTAATTAAACGGCGGTACTCTTATACAGTAGCTACTATTTTTCCTTGTACCGCGTGTATATTGTATAATTGTGGGCATTAAGTACACATATCTCAAATATCTCAAGTCTGAAACCTAAATCTTGGCTCTATTAGCGAATTTCCAGTTTATTCCATGTTACACCGGCATGCAAAAATGAACAAATGTAGACACATGAAGTGCTTCTTGAATGCGTGTCGCAAAATTGCAGGTATACATTGTTTTCTAAAATATTTTCACTCTTCTATGCTTTTGAAAATGTTTTCGTTTGACAATGAGAAAACACATCAGAGTAAGAGCGAAAAAGGCGGAAAACTTTTCAGCCCATATATTACATATTACAAATCGAAATTCAACGAGTTTGCATACTTCTTAAATCAACAGACTGTTGCTCGCAGTTTTGACTTTTGTCGTGAGAAAATATTTATAGCAAAATGCTCGAACAATAAAATGCAACCTTCAAAACATAAAGCTTTTAAAGTGTTACATGATCTGCTTCGATATTAAATTGTGGTGTAATATTTTTCACACATTTACTATATGAGGCACACATAGTAACGCCTCCGTCCTCTAATTTTGTGTGTAGTAAACACACACCTACTATTTTTAAAAGAAGACCTACGTATATAACTATGTACTATGTGTACCTAACAATTAAAATATACTGTTTATTGAAATGTTCTTGTAACTTTGCCATTCAAAATGAAATGAAAGTGTTCAAAATTCTACCCACTATAATGTATTTGATTCAAACCGAGTAAAATCAAGTTCAATCGAATCCAACCTATATAGAGCAAAACACAATAGAACGATTTTGTTCTCGGTGACAAGAGACAGAAAAAGGAGAAAGTTGCATGTCTATTCTACCAAAAAACAGAGAAGTAAGCTTGGATGATTTTTCCAGCAAATTTTACCTCACACGATGACATTGTCCCATTTACAGTAAGCAGACTATTATTTCCTAATCCTAAGCCCACAGTGTAATTTTACTTTTTGTTACGTCAATGAAGTTCAACATTGGAAATTGGAAACGATGAGCATGGATTCTTTGAATGAAAAAGTTGACATTTGTTCTAAATTAACAAGGTTTTCCTAAAATGTAAAGTAACGTTACATGTAAATACCTTGTTAACTCACGTAATCGAGTGGCATGAGAAGAGCACGCGGTTTCAAGGTGAAAGTGGTGGGATTAGAGGTATGAATTGATTCGAGGAAAAGGAAAAGCAACTTACCCGTCCACAGCTATCTTGAAAGTTCACGACTGGATCCACATCCTCAGAGCAGAGCGGCTGAAGCCGTTTCACCAGCTCCCTAATCTTCTTCTCATTATTTGCCTTGGCCGCATCCACGAGCACAAACGAGGGAACAAATTCCTTTCGGCCACCGCCACCGTGATTCTGATTATTATTGTTATTCATGTTCACATTGTTTGGATACTTGTGCGGATTGTTTGAATTTGTGTTTGTATTTGTATTGGTATTTGTATTTGAATGGTTGATATGACCGTTGGTCGTCGGATTGTTTGTATAACTGCTATACTGCTGCTGAGCCATTAATCTCAGCTCCTCCTGACGCTCCACAGTTGACGATGGTGAGGAAGACCGTGAATCACTGGCGTACCACGAGGAATCTGCCTGAAAGTCGAAAGACGGACAAAGTACAACGTTAGATACTAGTTGCGCATAATACTCTATTATGTACTATAGAAAATCATAATTATATTAAAACGGTACAGTTACACGTATGCATTTGACTGAGCAAGCTTCATGTACACCTTGGAATACTTTCATTATAGGTACTCATAATTTATACCATATCACAGCATTATTCACTGCTTGTTTTAACTAAGTATGTATTGGCCTTTATATCAGTATATTATAGTTTGCTTTAACAGTCGGCGTTCCCCAGTTTTTTAGCCCGACCCTGACACGCGTCCTGTTTTTATGTTTATTCCGAGCTGTGTAAACTCAGCTTGAGCGTTTTGTTGCACTTTCTCAATTTTTAATAGTTTTTAAGTGCATATAATTTTAAAAGGACTCGGTAAATATTAATGTTGAGATTTTTCAACATTTAGGATATTCACGAAAGTGAACGTGGAAAATGAGTTAAACATCAGTGCATATATCGGTACTTGGATTATATACGGTAAACATGCAACGTGTTATAATAATAATGTGTATATATACGTACATGTATTGTATGGTATTAGATTGAGAGCATACATAAGTCTGTAGACTCCAGCCACTTTCATCGAGGTAATGAGAAATTCGCATGGGGGATTTTATTTATGAGTTTTCTAAAAAACATTTCCCCCAATTACAGCTCACAACTCAGCAAATCCTTCTTTCACCCTCCTGTCCTCTGTCCCTCGCGTTTCAAGGGGAGAAAGGAGTATGTATGTATGTATGATAGATTTGAAGTGTAGCTTGTATATTATACAATTCCTCATGACTTTGAATTTTGAATACTGAGGTTCTTACTGTATACAGTATGTGTATGTTTGTGTTTTTCCTTCCTTTTTGTTCCCTTGTCGTTTTAAACCTGTACTCTGCTCACTTAGACTGGAAGGCCGTCTATTATTTTCCCTTCCTTTCACCGCCAAAAATTTTACAATGCGGTATTTAACACAATATAATAAGCGGTAAACAAACCAAGCACCAGGATTTCAACAATCGGTGCAATAAATAGTTTACCTGACGTGGAATCGAGTAAACGGCGCAGACTAAATAATAGCATAAAACAATACACTTTATAGATCTTTTACAGTGTCATAGCTGCACGTTGTACATTGTAATGTTTTGAATTGGAAAAAGCAACAGTTTTGATCTTGCAAGAGAGATAATGCTGCTAAATTTTGTTACAAGCTAATCGTATAAGTATAGTAACATTTTCAAGAATTAGTCTAGTCACAATGTGTAGTATGTGCAGTCGATAGCTCAAGAAAATTAATTTTAATCTCTCATACGTAAATAAACAAAGAAATAAAAATTATTCTAATACTTGAATATTATGAGTCAAAGTTTATATTGCAGACGATCAAGATATGGTAACCAATGGACGTTGTTATTGACTCAAAAAGGGGATAAAATGGACTTAGCCTCGTGCAAATTTGATTGTCAAAGTCAAACCCGACATGTTTTATTTGAGCAATTTTATCTGTAATCTGTACACTGCACACAAAACTCTGATGATTACCAGTATACATATTTCAATGTGCACATTAATATTTATAAACGAAAACAAACAACTAGCGTTACATATACTTCATACGTATGCAAAAAAGATAAACGTTCTAGTTTGCAACTGTAAAGACATGATAACTTTTTGAATTTTTTAATTATTGCGAAATTCGACTTTTGCCTTGCGGCTTGTGTCCTGCCACTGACTACTGACTACTGATACATCACACATTTGCATTGTATCTAAATGGTTTAATAAAAAGGAATGAGCAAAAAACATCCATTAGCCATTAACATTCTTTAAATTTCTGTTGAACTCTGAACTATCTGTCTCTGAGCTTCTTTTGATGTGTATAATAATAAATACAGAGAGTATGTACAATGTACAAGCAAGTTTACATAACCAAAATACTGTTGGCTGTTTAAATTTACAAACTGCAAAATGTCATGCGAGCACAGAATTGTGTAAACGGGATACATGCAGACAGGAGACTGTCGCAAGTGGCACATTTATTTTAAAAGGCATATGCCCTACATAATTCGCTCATACGAGGTTTTTCATTTTTTCCTTGTGTTAAATTCGCATAACATACCACACGAACAAGAATCTTGCTATCTATGCGTATTTATACAGATTATTCTGCAATTCTATTGTTGCTCTTCATTTAGTTTATTCTTTATTCTATGAAATATAAATACAGTTCCTAACTTTGATGATATTTTTCGGAATTAATTTTCAACTAAAATGAGTAAAAAGGAAAAACGGTGGAAAACAACACGCATTTATTTAAGATTCTAAACTAAACAAAAAATATTTATGAAAAAACGTACTTGATCCGAGCTTTGATGACTGTAGACACTGTCACTGCTCCTCCGATTATTGTACGAATAACTGGCTGTTGGTTGTTTATTATTGTTGTTACTACTACAACTACTGGAGTTTGTCAAAGTTCGAGGAGAATTCACCACTGCGGACGTCACTTGATCTGATCCCGAGTAAGACTGATGATGATGAGACTGATGATCCACTACTGAACCACTGCCGCCTCTGTTACTACTAATTGTCTCGGATCTACTACTACAGTTGCTGCCACGACGATGCTGCTGCTGAGAACTTTGAGCATTCACTGGCGAGGAGTAGGAAGAGGACGACAACGACGACGACACTGAACTCGTGCGACGTGCTATTGCTAAATTTGTATCTACACTCGTCCTCCTATTCGCATTCGCACTACTACTTGTATTTTGTCCAACTGCTGTTGATGTTGATGCTGTTGAGAATGCAACAGTCTTTTTAACTCCACCAGCACTACTACTACTTGAGTCTCTGCGTCGAAATGAACCTTGTCGTACTACACTGCCAACCACGGATGCAGTTGGATATGCATTGCTAATGATCCCCTTAATATTACTACTGCTGTCATTCACAGAGGATAATCTCCTATTGTAATTGGTGTTATTATTAGTATTGTGACTAAAGCTATTAGCGGTATTGGTATTCAAATTGTTGCTGCCGTGTTCGCTAATATTCGAGCTGTTTGTGCTTGTGCTTGTAGTCGTCGAGGGTTTTCGATTGCGGTTTGTTGCTCTTCCGCCGGTCGATTTAGTACTGTAAGCATACTGAGAAGAGTCGGCACTGGTACTGGCACTGCAAATGATTACACCTCGTTTGTACATGAGTCTTGGTGGATTTGGATTTGGACTCGAGTGAAATTCTTGGCTCGCAACGGCGTCGGCCACTTTCTCTGCAAAACGAATTGAAAAAACCAAAGAAAAGCGTGAAATAGAGAGAGATATATACATAGAGTATATAGTATATATAATATATAGAGTAGTTTGTACTAATGTACAAAAAATGTGTACAGTAGTATATATGTAATACGTACTCTCATTTATATCACATGTTTTACAATATACATAGTAGAAAGAACAATTGAATTTATATATCACAAAATATACAGAATTGAAAGACAAAACTAAAAGAAGAACACGCACAAACCACGAGAAAAACCTTGTCAAGCTGGCGATTGTAAGCATAGAAGTTAAGAGTTAAGCCAATTTATCGATCATTGTATGCTACTATACTATACAACAACTATGTACATGTGCAACACTCTCCCTCTCCTTTTCGTCTCATGTATAACTACATCTGTACTACGTCGGTAGTTTTTAACATGAACGAGTGTGTGTAACACAGGTAATTGGGAGCGTATAGCTGGATTATGAAGGATGAAGCAGTGATACGTACAACTGTTTTTCTTGTCTCGTTTTTACAATCCCAACAACATACAGAAAAGGCGGATTTATTTTATTTTTTTGTTTTTCTCTCCTGACCATTTCCCGACAATACATACTATACACAATAACATAATATGTATCATTTTTATGCGTTTGACGTGCCTGGAGTTTTTTTAAATAATACTGATACTCATTCAATCTCTATTTTTATCATATCAAGTGAAAGGAACGAATACTAATGTAACACCAAAGGGGAAAATTTTCACAGATTTTGTTTTTCTCTTGTCCATTCTGTTCTTATTCTCTCTCTCTCTCTCCTCTCTCTCTCTCTCTCTCTCTCTCTCTCTCTCTCTTCAATCTTTCTTTATCTTTCCCTGTTGGCATCTCATGTAAGTAACTTATTATTTTATACTTCTACTGTAGAAACTGAAAATATACACAAAAAGAAAAACAAAGGATAGTTTGATTTATATTATAAAAAGAATAGTGTAAACTGTATACATTATGATATTAACTATTTTATACATTAGGTATATGCATGGATTACACAGAAAAGACGAAGAACAATGGAGCGTATTGTGCTTTTCCCAGATATTTTTTTACAAAAGAGAAAAAAGAAAGGAAATCTTGCTTTTCTCACCATTTGTTTACATCCAGCGTACTATACATGCGTATAATGTACAATCTACGCTTCTGTTACAGTTATAAGTATAGATTATAGATACACAATTTTTTCCCTCATTGTTGACTTTTTTTGAACTTTCCTTTGTTTCTCGTCGATTTTCTTGTAGCCAAATACAAATTGTGTATTGTACCTGCAAACTCTTTGAACTATTGAACGAGGGTGAATTGTTATTTGCCATTTGTCCAAAGCTGAAATGTCTACAGACAGAACCTAAACTTGTGGATCCAAGATCTAGGGAAAGAAGGCTGACAATGAGTGTTTACTTATGTATAGATATAGTATGCATGCAAATATATTGTATATTATACATTACATATTATACATGTTTGCAACTACGAGAAAGCTGTTTAAACTAAAAAAGGAAACTGTGTGTACCTTGTATTTATTTATGTATGCCATGCTCTATGTATAATCTATACCTATACACTTAAATATACCTACATAATGATGAAATGAGCAATAATATGTGTGAGTGTGTAATAATAAATCTTTCCCATATATTTTCTCCTGCTTTGATTTTTAAAATGTAAAGGTTGAACTATATCGCTAATACACATGTAAAGTATCAACATATTATTTTATTAGTATGTTGTATAGTATTATTAAACACAGCTAGTTAACGTTTGTGGTTACACATATGCAGACTTTTGAGAAAGATATAGTTACTCACATTTAGTCTTCAAATTGTAAACACACGTACATATGTACATTGTACATACACATGGCTTGTTTACATCAAGACAAATGCATATAAAGACGAAAAGAGGGGAAAACTGGCCTGTGAGCGAATGGATTTCATGTAAACATTAAACAGTTCTCAAGTCTTGATAATATCTGTACCTATGAGATTGGTGGACTGGAAAGAATAGTTATACATGTACATCTTTCTTTAGACGTCAATACTGATACATATACATATAAAGAACAAGTTCTGCCTACATTTTACAAAATCCCGAAACCCAATACCGAGTTTGTAGCTAAATATGTAGGAGTGGAGCAAAAATCTCCTGCTTTTCTGGACTATGACGTATTTACTTATCTAGAGCACATTCACAAGAAAGAAGAGGTAGATACTAATAGGATAGAACATTGGAGCTCAATTCATTGAAAAATACACACTCACCTCACACAAAAAAAGAACTGCGTACCTACCTACTGAACTGTTTAACACTTTTGCGTTTGAAGTTGGCTATAATTGTTTACTGTTTAACTTACACCGTTTTTTGAAGTATATTATTATTAGGAGTTGTAGCAGTATTTTATTTGGTGATTTGCGATTTGCGCAAAGGGAGGAAGGAATATCAAAATAAACAAAAATTCGATTTTAAACTCGATTTGGCACTCTAAAAACTAAATGAAAGATAAAGCTGATTTGCGGAAGAAATTCACTAAATAATCCGAAATTTTATTACTGATAACTGGCACACTTACACATCATTGGGGGAAATGGCTTGATGAACTGATACACTTTATTACAATTTAATGTTGGGTTGAGTGTGTCGAAAATTCTTGAGGATAAGAATATAATATGTAACAATAATACAGCCTTAAAGCCTGAATCTATCATCTACGAAAGCATGAAGCATGAAATATTTAGCATGATAATATAATGATTTTATGCAGTGTATAAATTATGCATGTATATATACCTAGAATGCAGATATGATGGGAAACGCACAAAATTGTGGTTGGGGAGAATCGATCACGATATATTATTGCATGTTAAATTTATTGTACATAGGTACATATCATCTGATATACATACTCATAATATCAAGTGCAAAAGTAAGTTAAGATAAGAAGAGGAAATGAGATTATTATGAATTCATTTAAATATTAAACGTACATTTGTGATAATATAATTTACGCTTGCAACTTTCGAAAAAAGTTATATTCAAGTTCAGATGAAAATTTTCAGTTAAATGCAAGTTCAACTGATTTTCATGGCCTGACAGTTTGGTTTACTTGATCTGAGCTGTTTGAATTTAACTGCATTGTTGCAAGTGTGAAATGATGCATAGGTACATATAATATGTACAATGTATAGCTATACAGAACCCTCTTTATTTTTTATTCCTATATCCTGGCATTCAATTCAATTCCATACACAATGCAAACAAATGAGATGCTAAATTTCAAACGAGATATATTGCATCAATATAATCTGATACTTGATATATCTTTTAGCCATGCTTAATTTTCATGCGTAAATACATAATAATATAGGCAAACTGTATAATAAGCAAGCTGTGTATGATAAAGCAATCGCTTTAATTTTCTGCACATCGTTTCATCCTTCATGTTAACGAAGAGCTGCAAAATGTTAAATTACAAACAAATGCTTCTTACATTGATATTCATAAAATGTTAATAATTCGATAATATCAGAAAATTGTTTCCAGTCCTTTGAAATACAAATGCAATCTTGGAAGAAAACTTTTGACGAATGGAAGTAATCGAAATAAAGGGTGATAACATAAATCTGCGACTGAGTTTGAGCCCCTGTAAACACACACCCGTGAATATTTTTGGATGTCTGTAACATGTGTAAAAACTGCATGAAACGCGGTACACTATGTATCATGACGGTTGTACTTTTCAACCAGCTCTCGCGTGAAGGTATCCAAAACTTCCAAACCGACCAAAATTTTAGGTCGCATTAACATTTTGACCTGACCTCTGACCCCTACGATTTTGGAGACCTTTACGCGAGTGCTGGTTTCAAAGATACCTGAAGTACTTGCACTGTGTCTTCGAGGCATATAATCGATGTAGTTACTAGCTACTAGGCATGGCAAGGGGCTTGGAAAATATTCTCTGGTTTGGCTTTAAAAGGCGTTCAAATACAGTCTCGGATTTATGTCATCAGCCGTTAAGTACAGTTTTTATAATTTTCATTTCATTTTCCAATATACGACTGCACGCTGCCGCTTGGTCGAAGACTGCTGCTGTTTGTACATATTATTTTTTATTTTACATTTGACATTACACACACATTATAGCATGTGTAAATGGATGTAAAAACCATTTAGAAACCAATCACAAGTCAATATGGAATTAAATATTTTCGTTAGGGAGAAATTTAATATATTGTAAAAAAGGTTGGATCAAACAAATTAAATGTAAATAAGGATGAAGGAACAACAGAGCAATCGAACACTTGCTCCTATGCAGTGATTTTATATGTGAGAGGAGTTGTTAACTTGATTTATGGTAATTTTTTCAATCATGTCACTTTGCAGCTTTTATGTATATTGTTGACACGCCACCAAGCTAAAAGCTAATACATTGTACATAATATAATGTGCATACATACATACTGATATAGGCAAACTGTAAACACAATACATAATACACAGTGTATTAAGTACCAAATAAATGTAATGCATTTACTTAAGAAAATGTCTTATTGTCAGTATTAGATAAAGATACTGCTCGGAAATGAGATTCATTTAGGAAATTAAAAAACCTTGCGAGGAATTACTATATGATTATCTTTTAATATATTGTTCATGCTTTTCATTATTAGGTACTTATCGTCAGTTGATAAATACAGATGTCTTTAAATCTTTTGTAAAGAGGCGCATGAAGAGTATCAGCGTACAATAAAGACTTGTAAATAGCAAGAATGTTCTTTATTTATTTTTATATTTAGCCGTGTTAATTTTTTCCAGAAGCCGGAAGCTGTTTCGCCTACAATGTATTGTGCGAGTGTTTACAAAGTGATCTAAACTTCCTAAATCTCACACTGCACCTGAGGACAATCTCAATCGGAATATCGGTATGATACCATATAAATAGGGATATGAACTTGAATTTGTGTGATTATTCTATTTAAAACAGCCTTCATCACATTCGATTTTTGATTAATTTTTACTGAACACGTGCTGAAGCTCGTGATATGTTGCTTCAGATGAATCTTTAATTTTTTATTTTTATAGTGTAGCCTACAATTTTGAGTCATTCGACAGTCCAGCTACATTTGGAACAGGAAAGTCTTACAAACGCAGAATTTTGCTTGCGTAGGAAGTTAATACATTAAATACATTCACTGCGTACACGTTTATGCACGATAAACATAAATAATAACGCGTAAAGAATGAGACAAATTAAAACTAGGTAATAATGAAACAAAAACTAGTGTAAAGTTCAAGGTTCGTTTCATACAAAGTCACGTTTCCTCGTCCTTTCAGCCACAATTATCTCTCTCTCTACGATTCCTGTAATGACATATTCTTGAATGTGCTGTGTGCTAACATTTTGTATATTCTGAGAAAGTATAGGGGAAATGTCAACGTTGCGCCTCACTACGCCATACGCCATATAACATGGCGTCACGTGTCACATATTATGTGACAAAAGTAGCAGCCAATTCTGCTCGATTTTCTATAAAACTGGATAAAATTATGCGTAAATTTTCAATAAAATGGATGTCAATGGTTAAATTATTTAGAAATAAAATACAATATAACATATTAAAATAAAGATAAGTCCAAAAATAATCTGATGGGTTACTTTGTTCCCAAATAAGATCTTTTTCATGTCAAAAAAATATATTGCCATTAATAGATGCTTTATTAATGTTGCTTGAGGTCGTATTTCTAATTTAGTATTCTATGTAGGCCTTCAAATAATTAAAATGTTTGTTTTTCGATTTCCAGCTGGCCTCTCTTTTAATGCTTAATATTCCATACTAACTAAGCTTTAATAACTAAAAACATGACGCATTGTGCTATCTTGCCTATTTTTCTGCCTCACACTGAAAATAGTTCGATTTAGAATCTGGAATGAACGATATATAGTCGCCAATATTATTACATTAAGATACTTTGGTTTTGCATTTGACCGCAGCATTGGTTCTTGGTATGTATTGTCTCATGTTAACAATATTTGTTATGTGAGGGACAATTTCGAATTGTATTTTTAATTCTTAATGGTCTAAGTAACTATGTCATTCATACTACAATTCTAACCGTACCATTTTGAATTCCAGACAAATAGATTATGTTGCTATTTGTGATTGTGAGTATTAATAGCTTATCAAAATCTGTTAGCGAAGACTATAAAATCTTTTATCAAGGAGATAAGAACACTCTCATATATGCATATGAACTTGACATATGTTTACAAGAAAGATATGAATAATTAAGTTGTTTTGACTGCAAAGTGTGTTAAAGAATCAGCATTGGTGAATCACTATATTATTATGTTTAAAATATCAACACAAGTACAAAGTGATTAAACATTATAAATTCCAACATTGGAAATCTTAGTTTATCTCTTTCAATGCCAATTTCAGAGGCAAACACATCTATGGAAAAATAAACGTAACAAAATAATTATTCAAAATTGTAAATAGTTTCAAAATCTTATTTCATGCATTAAGGATTAAGGCTTATCCAGTGTTCATGTTCACGTAATTTTTTGAATGAGTTGCCATGTTAGTTACATTACGTGAAAACTGGCCGACGGTTTAATACCATTCAAAATTACGTGAATGTGAACTCTAGATTGACCTTTGAAAATGGAATAAAGAAGCATTTTGAAAATACTTTCGCCACTTTCTATTTCTTCCTGTTTTAAATGTATGTAATTACAGTTTCCAGAAAATATTAGAGAAAGGGCACACTTTTTCTTGGTAGATTGACTTTTATCGTGGAAGAAATAATGCTCACAAAATTATAAGACATCAAGATTGTAAAATTTTAATTAATGTGTGTACTTAATGTGTATGTACCTTATACATTGTGCACCTAAACACCTAAACTTGAAACTTTGTTGTCATACAGTCAGAATTTTAAACGGCTGTTTTTAGCTGCGGGTTCGTTTGTGATTCGTAAGTGAGCATCTCATATTGTGTTGTTTGGCACAAATTGTTGCATAAATAATTATGAATTATATTAAAGTGCAATAACAACAATCATAATAGTCCGCATTTGTACATTCAAAGCACACACAAAACGACAGAGACCAAGAATAAACAAAGACATACACAAAATGCATACGCACACAACGTGCTCGACGAGAGGTAAACAACAATAATAGAATGGAATATTTTCTGCATAAATTCGGCATGGAAAGATACTTCGTAGTTAAATATGTCTATACATATGTGTAGTCAAATTTGAATGATGATAGTAAAAAAAATGCTAGCTGACTTAACGTCGTCAAGATTCTAAATACAAAGGTGAAGCGTAAATCATACATACGATTTTGTACATAAATTTTATTTACTTACCGATTCCCATTACAGAAAGGTCGTGGGGGTATGTTAGAGAGAAGTGTGATTTGAAAAAGTAATTACCAGGCAAAATTTAATTATTGAGTGTGTGTCATTTTAGATATGTGAGCAGTGAGTACATGAAATCCTTTCTTCTTCTGTGAAATAATACTACTATACATATAAGTTTGTTCCTTGAACTTTTGTAGGGGGCTCGTATAATATGTATATAGTAAAGTATTTTAAACTACATACGTGTATTTTTGCATCTATCTCTTGTTTTTGTTTAAACTCTTCGACAGTTTAACTTTTGTGTAAAACACTTGAATGTCAATTAGGGAGCTTCACAAACACGTAAATACATATACATACAGATTACAGACACATACTTACACACACATAACACAAAACACTCGCTTATGCTATTATATAGTATTTACTGAATATACACTCACAATGTCTCACAACGTGCTAATTCACGCAAAATATTTTGTCTTTATGACATCTCTTCACTTTTTTCACACAGTCGTCAGTTTTGTCCATTCTATGCAGTTTAAGTTGTCTTTTCTCAACAGTTATTTATAATTTTAATCTAGCTTTTGTTTGCTTTTTCTTCCTTTCGTTCTGCACGAATTTAAAAAAATCAAGTACTTATTTTAAGTGAAAGAATGTGAAAGCTAAGCATGAACAATTGAAATCGGCCTCAATTGGAATTGCTGAGAAAATTGCAATTTTGGGAACGAGAAAGAAGAGAAAAGAATAGCAACAACAACAGCAGACAAAGGAACAAAAAATAATGATGAGATAAAAGATTCTTTGATTATTAAAAAAAGGACTAACCCTATATCAAGTGGGCTTGAACATTGCCCGTTTGTTCGTTTTTGTTGCTTCTCCTCTCGAAACGGCGAGACGAGACAGACGGCAGTTGCGAAACAAAACAGGAGAAAATGTAAAGGAGAAACAGATTTTAAGTTGAGCCTTGAGATTCGTAATGGATAACAGACCGATTCAGATTAAAAAAATTAGGAGTTAGGGTTGCGAACCGGGAATCAGAGAGAATTACACACTTTACATTGTCCTACAAGCTATAACTATGTATATATTGTGTATTATTATCATGCTTTTCAGATGTTGCTGTTAATGTTGATGATACGTATATTTTGTCGTATAATATACAAGTAGATATGTATTTGAACGCTATTTGTTTGGCACTAGGACCATTAATGTTTAATGTTAAATGAAGAAAAAAATCCAAAGAAATTCTATAGCTTTAAGTACACAATGTGTATAAAATGTACTTTTATACAAACAAATATTTCACTTGTACTCTATAAAACGAGTGTAATGTAATGTGATGCAATGCATTGTAAGTAATATAATGGGATATATAATGACTGTACAATAATATGATATGCCAAAAGGCGTCAAGTCAAGATAGACTTGCGAAGAACAGGAAAAAGAAGATGAGGATTACGATGAAGAAGTAAAGTTCACTCCACTAAATAAAGCCAAGGAGGTAGACAGCCAAAAACATTCGAAGAAGAAAACTTCTATAGAACTGATGCATGTATCATGTTCGTATAAAGATAGGGAATACATAAATACATTCAATTTTATAAAGTAAAAGTTTCATACAATCCGAATTTTGCAAACTATGGGGAAACATATAGATAATATATAGGATGTATACTGTATACACACACATTTTTAAGTTTGCAGAGCTTGCCATTTCACAGTATCTCCGCTTTCCTCTCACCCTGGTCTGGTATTCAAATCATTTGAAGTTTGTAGCTTTTTTGTTTATACAGACTGATACTTACAATTAGGTATAGTTCAGGTCTAGAAGAGGAGTATTTTACACGTTACTCTCAGTTTAAATATTATTACATTATTTACACGCTGTGCGTCTCTTTTCTCTTCAGCAGTCCGCCTTTGGCGTTTCCTTTAGTGTAATATGCTTACATACATATAATAGGAAAATTTAAGCTTAAATTTACTGTTCTCTCTTTTTACTCTCTCTCACCCATTACTTTTAAATTTACTTTTCTTTCTTCATTGAACCTTCTTATGTTAATGTTAATGTTAGACAAAGTATGATGACTGAAGTACTATAATGTATAGCTAATCGGAATCGGGGGAGACGACGGATAACTAGAGAAATGGCCAAAGCCCAGGAATCGAGAAGGGATGTCCCGTGTAAATAAGAAGACCGATACTATATGATATATGAGTGGAAGATTGAACCGGAGAGTTAAAGAAAAGGAAAGACGGGATCATGATCATGAGCATACATAATATAGACTAGCTTGCTGCATACATGTATGATACAACCCAAAAACTATATATACACTATGCATAAGGTAAATGGTAAAGAGAAAAGTATGACAGAGAGGAGCATTATTTTATGTTTCATTCAAAAACCAAGACGAAGTGGATTTACTGTGTATCTATGTAAATATGTATATTCAACTTAAACTTATAAACTTAAAGTGAATCAGCAAGTCAAGTTGAATTAGAATTGAGGAAAGATGAACAAGATAAAGAAAAAGGAGACTCAAATGTGATGCAAGAGTAAATATTACATCATTTATTATTATTATTATTATTAAATTGTAAAGTATTATTCTATATATATAGAAATGTATGCCATGCTGCAATTCCGAGCTACAGACCATAACTTTATACTTTACATTACATATTATTAATATATAGTACATGTACAATATTTTATGAAGCTGGTGAAATTAAAGTTGTTGAAGGTACTCACACATATATGTACATAGTGCATAGATATACGAATATAATGTAATATTATCATTGCTTCTTCCTCCGTTTCCCTCATCGTTCGTTCGTTCATCCATCCAAGTATGTGTCTGCGAGGAGGATCCGGGTCTCTCTTTCTCAGTCAAAACTCAGCTCACATAAGAGTGTTTTAACCTATTTTTAGAGAGAGAGGCGATCTCCATTTCATCTCTGTCTGTATGTATATGTTTCTCCTTGTATTTATCTTTAGTCATATTAATACTCCGTGTATTATGTGTATATTATCTTCTATTATTTTGTGTAAGTATATGTCTATCCTCCTTTCTCATTGAGGAAAAGTGCAAATCTTCTTTACATTACATAATAACCCTTCCGTACGTTTCCCATATGCTTATAACGACATGACATACACTTTTATGTAAATGTATTAGTCAGTCATACATACATACTTTGTACAATATATTGCGCGATATTTATACAAGCATTATAAGGTCCATGAACTAAATTCTCATTTTTCTTCTTTTTCCTATCTGTCGTCTCCCTTCCCTTCCTGCCCCTGATATGCTGCAATATAATGGAACATATTGTATGCACAATGTACAATGTACATGTTTCCTAGTTTTCGGGTCCAGAGTAAATGCAACTATTCAGTTATGCACTCCGCTCGGATCTCCTTTCCTTCTACATGTCCATCGTCATTTCTAGTTTCGATCACCATAGATTACCAAATGACTAAATGGAAGCTGGAGAAAGAGATGTGTTCCAGTTCCCTAACCTCCAGCTTGAGTTCTGTAGCTCCAGTTCCTCTTCCCATATCCATTCCAAGAATTCAGATATTGAAATTGATTGACCATCTCATCCTCGTTTTTATCATATCATGATCATCATGATGCTTTCATGATGCTCGTAATCATCCCTCTTAAATGTTACATATTACATATGTATGTATACAACAGTAGAGTCTATACATTATGCAGCCAAGTTTGCTTTCTCTCACAAAGGCCATAAAACATTTTTTCCACTGAATATAGATTTACGTACGGCAATTCGAATTCGAATTTGCTCGTTCCTTTAAACCGAATTCTACTTAATTCATTCCCATATGAATACTGCACACACATTTTTATGAGAGCGAATGAGGAAGCGATGGAAGTAGAAGATGAACGGTGAGTTGAATTTCAATTTTCCATTGTCATTTTCCCTGCATCTGTATGTATAGAAGCTCGCGCTACGCGCACTCTTGAATGCACCGCATTTTTCTGTATTTTTTAGTTGTATTTGCAACTGTAAATAGCCAAAAAATGCATGAAATTCTACACTAAAAAATAAAGGGTTTGCGCAAGGAGACTAAATGTTTGCCGGAACAAAAACACGATGAAGCATCTTCTGGTCCAATAGATGGTAAGACAGTGGACAATACGATATCTCATTTTCGTGCATGTGAAGAAGTCCTGTAAATTATAATGTAGAGTTCTAGCGATAAATATTCCACATGAGAGATGGTCATAAAACGAGAAGTCGTGTAGATTGTAGATTCAGTTCAATTTCAAGGGACATTCGTAATGTCGTGGGGTGACATAAAATGAAAATGTAGTAGGACGCATAACACATAATACACATACACACACACAGATGTACAACTTTCGTTCATTTCTCTCGGGGAAATTTACGTCCGCGTTCTCCACTTAAACCTGCCATAATATAAAATGGATATGAATCATATGGTATATTAATTCATCGAGTCAATGATGTGCATGAAGGGATCTGGAAATGAAGAAATGAAAATGTAGAGCAAATAATAGAGGAAGACGACTTGCTCCAAAATTTTCTGGAACCCGACCTTTTGTTTTTTGTCACATAATATGTATGTATTACATAATAGATCCCACAGCATACAGATAATCTATAAGAATCTATAGTTGGCCTCAACTTACCTGCTAGGTATGCACAAGGTTGGTGAATAAACCACAAGACAGGCAAAAATATATATCTGAGTTAAGAAGACGGTATCTGAGCTGTCTTCATCTAGATTACACGCAGATAAATAGATGGCCGATAGACAAGGCAGGTCTGACAGAGAGACAGGCAGAACATATTATACATGTATCTATTTACATACATATGTAATGTAATGTAAAAGAATGTGTAGAAGGAAACTTTTGCTAACTATCCGTGCACTTGTAATTTGTATTTGTATTTGTACTCTGTTACTTGGATCCAAGTACATGCCAAAAAAGTAGCTGGTATATAGGAAAACTGGGAGAAAAGAAGAGCGGAAGAGCTGTCGAGAGACATGCATGCGATGCAATGCCATGCCGCTCTGACGACCATCATCATCATCATCATAATGGAACAGAACAGTATACGACAAGAGGAGTCGTGTCTGTATATATTGTACAAAACAAAACCAGGTCATGGGAAGGAAGGGCGTCGAAATCGGAGGAAAGCTCCAACTTTATGCTCTACACATAAAATTCTTGGACCTACTTGTATTATGTACATTGTACATACACCGTACATAATCTGCTCAATTTGTAATATGTATGTATGCGTGTATCTTTATTTGAGTACACATTCAATGTCTACTACAAAATATAGAATTCGATTGTATATTTTTCGAAAATGCATAAATAACAAATAAATACGCTATAGCTTACATAAAAATGTATTTAGATCTGGATAGTAGTTTATAATCGAGATATCAAATTAGAAATCGTTTTCTCGAATCTCCAAAGTCAAATGTCAGATTGGAGATTGCTGAACCTTCCGAGTAAATATTCTCTGAGCGTCGTATTTTAAAAATACGTTTACACATAGTTAAAAAATTAGAAAGTGAAGAGTTTCACTAAAGTAAATTAGAAACTAAAAGGAATTCGTATTAGTATGAGAAAGTGGTAATGAAGAATCTGAAATAAAGCCATTAAACACTATTTTTTACGTGTAATATACACTCTGAATAAAATTAACTTGAATTCTTCGGTGAGGGTTACGAGAGAGAGAGAGAGAGAGAGAGAGAGAGAGAGAGGAATCTGAATTTTCATGCCATTATAATTTTATTGTACATTTTTAAGCGTTTTTTGTCAACTTCAACCCTTGCTTCAAGCCCAGCTCTCTCTACAACTCGGATTCTTAGTCCAAGTCTAATCAAGAAAAAGGAGGCGGACAAGGAATTTTAGGAATGTGTTGTGTTTTTATACTGTTTTTTAATGTATAATATTATTTGTAATAGGATGTGTGCAATGTAGATTGTGCATGTAAATGAAATGGAACATAACTTTTACAGTGAGTGGAGGAAGAGCCATTTCCTAAAAACGAAATAGGACGAGATTATAATATGGTGTGCGTGTGTACATATCAGTATATTTCATGAGTTGGCATATAATGTAAAAAGTATAAATTAAAATCAAAGCTCGACGTTTTATATACACACGTGTACTTCTTACTACTACACAATAGCAACTAGTAGTAATTTCTATGTTTCTCATTAATCAATAGTGGATATTATAAAAAGTTCGTAAAATGGAGGGTTTATGTCGGTTTTTATGCGTGCTTGTGTACTTATATGAGTAAGCATATAAAGCAGATGGAGAATAAAGGAAAAGAGGCAAGAACTGGGTTTATTTCTTTTGTAGCTATGTACTGTTGTACTATTTTTGCAGGTAAGGCAATGACAAAGTGCAGGGAATAAATATAAAAAGCAGGAAGAAAGTGGAAGGAGAGGAGAGAAGATAGTTCGAGCTACTGTTTTCCCCTTTCACTTTAATCCCACGTCATAAAATTGTAGTTTTACACGTTTTATTTCACTGTTCCAGTTTTTACACATATGAAAGAACCATGTTGTGACGACTGTGTTTTCTGGTTTTTTCGCCTATTCACAACACAAGCTCTACTGCTGGAACAATGAGATTGACAAAAATATAGGGCAAATAAAGCTTTGAGCTTTGAGGGTGACTGATCTTTTTTCTGAAAACTTCGTCGACTGTCTAGTCCCTTTTTATTGCAGCCTGTGTAGTCTGTATGGCTAAAATGAAATAAAATGATCCACTTTTCAAATTGTTTTGAACTCCGTATTTTCTTTTCAGACTCAATAAAATCAGAACAAGGGAAGGGAGAATTTCTTGTTTTGTGCATCATATGTAGAAAATTTAAATTCACTAACCTGCTAGGAAATTAGGCAATCAGCTTGGAAATCAGCTTGATTCTTCAATGTTTATTTTAAAAACGTTGAATAACGTCTTTTGATACTCTTCTTACTATGCAATTTCTACTAAACACTACAGCACACAGGGAGCTGCGCTTAATTTAATATGCGCATAACTATTGTGAGATTTTTAGGACTTAGGAAATTAAATCAGTTGACAAATTATAGAGAATTATACTATCGAGATAATTCATTATTTATGTACACATAAATTAGAATTTGGATTGAATGCTGATAAAAAGAATCCAACAGTCAACAGTAATACAAAATTATAGCTATTTCGAATTCTCCGGCACGTGTATCCTGTTGCATGCCGATTTTTGACTGCTTATTTTCAGTTAATTAAGGACCTGTGTCACGATTATGATGTGGAAAAGGATAATGTATGAGTAATATACAATGTAGTAAGTAAGTTTACGTGCGAATGATACATTTTACCGCCTAAATATGTGCAAACACAGCCCCAAATTTTCACTCGCCACATCACCATTTGACCTTTTTCTCTCGGATAAAGTTGAAATGTATTCCAGATTAAGGAGAAGTCAACAGTTTGGGATTTCACCTATGTGTAAATATTTTTGTATGCTTAATGGTTTTCTCAGGAGAAAGTTTGATCAGGACTTTTGACTTGCTTTGACATGCGAATATATATAACTATTTATTATAACGTTTCCCAACTAATATTTTATTAAGTTTATTATACTATGATATGTCCGTGTTTACTACGAATTAAAGTTTGTTGTATGGAAAAGGATGCATAATATGCACTTTAAAAGTTTATCAAGTGCACTTCTCCGTCGCTTTCAGAGACTGTCAAAGTTAGGTGAATATAAAATACTCATGGAAAAAACTGCCGCACGTTCGCACTTGCTCTCGCTTTTACTTGCTTGAACGTTGGATCACGTCAATACAAAGTACGTTGCAAAAGTATGTTATAAACGAAAAATCGCTTGCTTTCTCTTTTTCTTTACACTCATTACAACTTGCCAAGCCTACTAAATACTTTGACTTTTCACCACTCACCGTCAACTAAAATCATCTGGCGTACCTCCAGTTAACTCCTAAAATCCAAGTGTTTGAACTCTGTTGCGTTTTAACTTTTCCACGTAAGTTTCCTGGAGTTACATGTATGAAAAAAATCATGCTTATAGTATTTGTGTAGCCAAATTAAACTCGGGTACAGAGGGGCGAAAGGTGAAAGTTGCTGAATTTCATTTTTTATTTGTGAAAACCAAAAATGCGCAACTTCAAACGTATTTGTGAAAAACCAAAACCTCATGCATAAACTTTGTCACGAGTTTTGACAAAAATGACATCAATTATCAAATAATGTGTGTCATAATTGCCGATCTTCCACCACATCGACTCATGGCCATGAGATGTGAGAAAAGTATAACGGAAATAAAAGCGTAGATACATTACGGTTAGTGAGCGGGAAAAAAACTTTGTGGAGAAAGTTTTTTCAATTTACAGTGTGTGTGTGTATGGTAATATATTAGTGTGCGAGTGTTTGTTTATGTGTGTGTGTGTGTGTGTGTGGGATTTGACATATGATTCCAAGTCTCATGACGAGACTGTGTGTACTTTACCTTTAGCATTTATGATGTCGGTGACTGCTTCTTTTCCTTTGAAATTAAATGAAGTAAAGTAAAGAAACTGTGTGTGAATGCATTTGATAAACAAAGCTGTTATTTTATTGGGTTCCAGAATAAAAATATGCATGTGAAAATCTCAGGTACCTGCGTACATACTCGTATAAACAAGTCATGCAGGCTCAATAAACGGATGTTTTTTGTACCCTATATCCTATTTTACGTCGGTTCGCCTTTCTGTATTTGAGAGCTTATACTTAGATTATGCCGTTAAAACTCTCTCAAGATTTGAGTCATCATTAGGTATTATAAGTCATTTATGTTTTTGAAAAAACAAAACCTTGTCTGCGACCTGCTTAGATTTTTAAATGTTTTGAAATTTTCATTCAATTATGTGCGTTTGAAAACTGTGTCTTCTCTACTCGGATTAAACAACTTATTGCAATTATTAAAACAAAGGGAAGGTTAATGTGGCAGATTATAAAGGTGATACACGTAGGTCATTGTCACCACCAGTATCCTCGTGCTTCCCTTTTAATTGGCTTATAATTTTCGTTCGAAATTTATTTTCTTTGTTAAAACAGCCTTTGGTGTTCATCAGTAGTATTCCGGTAGCTGGAATATAAATAGAAATATTGACTATATTATATGTTTCTGTGTACATTCTATGGTGCTGTAAATCAGTCATGTGGTTATAATTTAGACAGTACAATGCTCTTACATCCGAGGCTTTACTTGATCCACCGACTGTCGTTTTGGATCACAATCACAAACACCTTTAGTTCCATGAAATGCTTACTCACTTTCTCTCACACTTCAATAAATCCCTTACAATTTTCTTCTCCATGGATAAAAGCAAAGGCGATAGGCTGTTTCCGTTTATGCTATACAACATGTCTGTTGAACATGATATGCATCCTTTATAATGAAACAATGCAAATTACTATGCAAAAATCTGCTCTCATTGTTTTTTTGGAATACTTATTCTCCGTGACATTGAACAGAGGACGAAAAGGCGCAGATGCATTCAATTAAAAACCAAACTTTGTACTTTCTTCATGTTGTGCCAGAAAGTGCATAAAAATTGCATAATTAGCAATATGTAAGTATTATGCACTGGTACATTTAGGCTACGTAGAAATGAAGGACGTTCCTTCATCTGAATAAAAAGCCGCGGCATAGTTCTAATTTCTAATTGTAATAAGTCAAACTCGGCCACGAACAAGGAAAGTTTATGCACAAAAAATACAAGTACATAGTTACAATACGTACAGGCTAATTAAAATACATATTAAATAATAGTAGCTATCCACATGTTCCTTTAAAAATCTTGATAAAATGCATGCATAATCATTATTGTAATGATGATGATTATGATGATGATAATGGTTCCAAATTCCAACCAATATTTCTACTGTTATTGTAATTTCAAGAAGGAAGGTGGTCTCATACATATACATACATTTGAAACTAATAATTGGAGGAAGTATATAATGCCCAAATAATTATTGTTATTCGAGAAGATTAATTAACAAGAATATTAATGATGTTTCATGAAAGCTTTGGATCATTAACATTGACAAAAGAGTCTGTAAGCTCGCCGGGATTGAATTCAGTTGAATTTA
Organism: Sminthurinus bimaculatus; assembly: GCA_034698285.1. NCBI lineage: Eukaryota > Metazoa > Arthropoda > Collembola > Symphypleona > Katiannidae > Sminthurinus > Sminthurinus bimaculatus. Next base: position 3,719 of record JAQIVE010000738.1, on the reverse strand, counting down.
TTTGCGGCTCTCCCCACATGCATGCATCGATCTCTGTGTGGTCATAATCATGTTTAAAACTATTAACGTGGAAACCCGAGCTTCTGTAAATGTAAGGTGTAATGTGGAGTGTGTATGTAGCAAAACTTGTATTGGTTGTACGTAACACACAAGGCAAATGAATTTAATACAACATATAAAATATAATTTAATAATAGGTGGACATAATGATATTCCATCTAGTTTACCTTTTTTGAGTTTATGTGAATTTTTTGGGAAGCGCGTGCGAGTCTACAGTCTACACTCTAGCCTTTCCATGCGTATAACTATAACAAACAACTGTATATAAGTAAGTACTGTATACATATAGTTAGATTAAAGCCATTATTATTAGAATTATTATTACCATTAGAATTATAGATTAAGGTTTGAGGTTTGCGTGTGTATATAACGTGAATGGACTCTCAATATGAGACTTGTGAGTATAGAATTTTCCCCGGAAAATATTTTGGACAAACGAACGCCTTGCTGGTTTGCATACTAAATACAATAGAAAATTCTACATTGTACATAGTAAACTAAACCAGTACATGCATAGCGTGGAATAGGTACAAATGTACAATTAAATGTCTACAACATTAAATCAACAGGAAAGGGAAAGAAAATTCCTGTCATGGACATGCACGCATTTTGCTGACCTCTATTCAATCGAAGGGAGAAGACATGCTTCAAAGAAGTTGGTTGATTTGTAATTTAAAAAATAATATCCGAGTAATGATTCCAATTTTTGTACAATAAAAGATTCTTTCCAAAATTTAAGCGTCACAAAGTTAAATGTAGGATGTCATAATATCCCAAAACCTAAAAATGGGAGGAAGCAAATGCAAATGAATTTGAAGCCAGAGTTATTAGTAATTCGTAGATAAGACAACTTTTTGGGTTATCTGGAACATTTGTTCTCGTGAAATCCAGATCAATAAGCATTGAACCATGTTGAACCATGTATTGTACATTGTACAGTTTACGTCTATGTACGTACATATACAAGATAGTTTTCCCACTCGTTTCCATTACTTAGTAATGGCGTTGAGCTGCAGTCGAGCGAACCGAAAACGAAAGTATTAATTAATTTTAATTTCTTGTTAACAAGGATTGAAGTGGACTTGTCCATGCTTCTACTGTGTATCACAACCTAGTTTTCATTTGAGTGATACACGTTATGCATATTTGTACATTGTACAAAAGGGCGAGAAAAAAACAGTTGCTCCAGTATCCAGAAAATGAGAAACTATCATGCAAGCATCTAGTTTTTGTACTCTCGTCACACTAGAAGTAATACTGTGTAGGAGAAGGCGGGCAAAAACCAACAAAACAAAATTTACCAAACATAAAATTACAACATGGAATCCCATGGATACTACATGTATCTCAACAAGGTGCAATGACGCAGGGATCTTTGGCTAATTTTTTAGAAAGCTATACATTCATACTATACATACATACTTACATGCTATATTTTGCATAAAACTCCCGTAATTCAATAGTACTGTTCATTTGAAACTGCGTGCCCACTGAACAATGTATGTATATATGCATAGTTTAATTTTTATAGCTGAATTAAATGCTTTCATTACAACATTTTTCACGTCCTAGAAACCTACAAAGTTGGACTCAAAAGAAGGCTGAATAATGGTAATAATGGTGGTAAAATAATTGACCGCATGAGAATATTGAACGTGCTTGAAACTGCCGAAACCAGGAGCCAATGCATATTTCACGCATCAACTTGTAAGATACTTACTCACACTACATGAGTGTTAGAGAGGTATACCCTCTGTGTTTAATACACTCTGAACTTTTAATAAATTCCATGTTTTCTACTCGTAATAAAATTTAAAGAAGTACATATGAAAACCAGCAGTCAGAGAATGATATAATAGTTATGTACACAAAGGGATAATCCTGTGATGTTACGTAAAAAATGAAGAGGTACAAAGGTAGCACGGAGAGAATAGAGAATCTAGTGAAAGCACCAGACTGCCTCATGCTGTGGTGAAAGTCTTCTCAGAATCAAGAAAAGAGTCTCATTTTTTTCATGGTATCTGCTGTCTAGTCATGTGTATTAAAACCAGGTTCACGAGCTCTTTCTTCGCACCTTAATTGCATTTAAATTAATTTTTGATATTTTAATACTGTATTTGTGTAGTTTTCTCCTAAAGTCATTATTACAAAAACCTTGGAGCTGCTAGCATTTTGAAAGGGATAAGCAAACGGGTGTTTTATCCATCCACACACATAAGCATTAACCATAAAATCTGTCTCCATCTCCAGTTTGAGCTCCAGCTCGACTTTTCCAAAATCCTACCTTGGAAGAGATAATAAACGTCATAGTGGGAATTCGAGGGAAATATATGTATTATTTATGTAAAATACAATCACAAGACTATTAACTATGACTATTTACTCGGACTGATAGATTGTCTGATTGATAAACTTGAACTTTCTAGAAGAGCAAACAACACACAAAACAGTTTGACGAACTGAACTCATGTGGGAAACAGAAGAAAGGACCTAAAACAATATTTTTGACATTTTAACTGAAAACTAATGTGATGCTGCATTGTGTTTTCGTATCTGTTTGCTCTCTTGCACTCTTCCCTCTGTACATATAATCTTTGTAGGTTTATATGTGTGCAGTTCGGTGCATCATTTCTCTAGAAAAGCCAGCATGGAATAACTCGTAAAGAGACGACTTTTGGGATTTACATGGTCATTTTTGGCATTTGGATTTGTTATTTGTTACTCAGAGAGTCTGACTTATTGTCGTTAATGTGATATGCATGTGTTTGTATATTATATATTTTCTGTCTGTCTGTCTCACCGTCTGACTGGCTGTAAGTGAGTGTGTGTGTGTGAAATAAATGTTTGTATGTATATGTATTATGAACTTGTGTATATGTGTGCCTTGCTTGTTTGTTATTTGATGCGAGTTAAGAACTGAAAGCCCACATTGAGTCCACACCATACTCTCTATCCACTATCCATTTTACAATTTAGTAACAACTATTAAGAGATATGTCGAGAGAGTAGAAAAATACAAATGAAATGAAAAGGATCGAGAGAAAATGTACATGTGAAATGTAGAATTGTCCAGACGTGTACTTATACATTGTATCTTGTAAAGTGTATCGTATCATGTCGTATCGTATTTAACCAGCATTTCTCATTATCCATATTGTCCATATTACTGAGCTGGTGCTGGTGCTCCATATGCCTGCCTGTTGAGCTTTAGATTTGGATTTTGGAGGAGACAGTAAACAGAAAAGTCTTGTCGTAATTCTACGTAAAACACTCTGTCTCAAAAGCTCCTCTCTCCTGGATCTCTCGAGCTCAATTGCCTTTGGATTTAGTCAGAAAGCTTACATAAAGCAAGTTTTCTTTCCGCCTGTGCTTTCTACCAGTGTTCACTGTTCACTGCGGAATAGGGCATCTCTCTCTCTAAAAACGGCCTGGCCAGCCACCTGTTGAGAAAACTTTTCACAATCAGGGATGCCAATATTATTCGCTCATATTTATTTATGCGTCTTGTGTTCAGCTTTATATTTATGCTTTAAGTAACGACTGAAAAAATTATCCAGATAAAAATATGCCTCTAATATGTGCTCTTGAAATTTTTTTACTTTTTTGCATTTCTGAAAAACACGACTTTAGCATGTTTTTTTAAAAAATAATCTTATTTG
>JAQIVE010000737.1:0-32225 GCA_034698285.1 Sminthurinus bimaculatus | reverse complement strand
ACCCCATGTGGATATTCGCCATGGTTCCTGAGATATGATTTTTCTTTATTGTGAATACACATATTGATCACCGTGTAAACTTAGACGTACATAAATCCGTAACATTGTACAGAGCAAATGGCAAGCAGAACAGGTAGCTGAAAGACGAGGGAATAAGGTAATATAATATTATATATTATGATATGATGTGATTAAACATCTCCTGAGCCAAGAGCTTGAGTGAGAGAAAGATAAAGAGGAACAGACAGAGAGAGAACTGAAATAGAGAGAAGTACAGTGAGTGAAGTAGAGGCTTGAGGTCATCAAATGGAATTAAACCAAGAAAATGAAGTTATGGTAAAGGATGAGAGAGGGGAATCCCATTACCTGGTTACATTTGATCCCGGCTGAATGCTGCTCACATCCTCAATTTGTCCAATGTCCCCTGTAAGTCCTTCGTGGCCGACGCTACCTCCTCCACTACCACCACCACCAACACCACCAACTCCCGAAATATTCTCAGCATTGGCATTTTTCTTGGTGCTCGAGGGAGAAACTGTTGAGATTTCATCCTCCAGCTCGTTCCTCGATGTTGCCGTTCCTCTTCCGGTTCCTCGAGTACCCGAACCAGTTCCAGATCCAGACCCTGCTCTACCCGAACTACCACTACTACTAGTTATCCCTCCTCCTGGTCCAACTTCCCGACCTGATGACGATGACGACGAGATGTTCGCCGTTGGATCTGTGGACACTGAAGCTCGAGTTGTTACGACTGCTCCTCCGCCCCCTCGTCCTCCAGCTGTTGTTGCTGGGGTGTCCAGGGAGGAGGAATCAGTCCGACTGCCGCGTCTGAGTCTTCCAAAACCAGATCCAGACCTTGAGCCAGCAGACTCGGCAATCTCATCATGAAGTTGCACTTGAGAAGAAGGCGGAAGCTCTCCAGATAAGCTCATCTCTAACTTTTCCTCTGCCTCGGCAGTTGTCACCGTCGTCGTCGTCTTCCTCGACGAAGACGAGCCGATGACCACGACCACAGAGAAAACAAAATTTCTAACCGGTTCCTCGACCGTCAACTGTATAAACATGCGACGACGACGAGAGGAAGAAAAAACTTGACCGTTTCTTGGTTCCCTCCCCCTCTTTTTCGCTTTCGTTTTCGCGTTATTCTTCTTATTGTGTCGGGATGAATCATATGACGATTCCTTGTCTGTTTCTAATGTCGGATAAATATTATTAGTATTAGTATTTCTTTTAGCATTATCATACGTCTCACTGACTCTGCACATATATGCTGCATAATCCAACAAGTACTATAAAGTATCATGTAACTCAACAGCCTTTTAATATTTTTATAGTTTTTTCCAACGTTGGTCCGGTCGTTGTCGATTTGACGAAAATTCGTCCTCGGAAACGAAGAAACAAACGTCAAAAGCGGAGAGCTTTGTTTAATTGGGAGCAACATTTGAAATTATTATAAATACAGTCGAGATGGCAATCGAAAAATAATGGAGCATTTTTCAAAAATTCTTTTTCCACAGTTTTAACTGAGGAAACCAAGCAGCAGCAGCAGATAGTTAGAATCTGGTGTGTAATCCCATGTTGTTGTCCACAGGGGAAAAATGAAATGAAATAAAATGAAATGTGACGGCAATGAAAGGAGAAAAGTTTGCGGGGCTTTTTTGCTTTCTCTCTTCTACATTTGTCATGGCAATGGTGACGTGGTGGACTTCTTTTATTTTTTTATTTTTTCTCTCCTTTTTATGCTGCTGATTGGAAGGGAGAAAGTTGAGAAAGTTGAGCTGCGACCGGTGATATATTTTTCTGTATAATATATGTATATATAAGTACAGCACAGAAAACTTGAACACAAGGCTTGAAAACGGACGCTGAGACAAAAAAACACGCAAAATGCCGTTCCAGAAGCCCGAGTTTATATAAACTTTATATAGACAGCGAGAGACTGGTCAAACTTTTCGGGGCCATCCTTTATTATTATTATTACAGAAGAAAGTATTTTTGCTCCAAATTTTTAAGCACTCTCTATATCGCTCTATTTTTAGGGCAAGAATGTATGTATGATGGGTTGATTGGTTGGTCAATTCATGGTCACTTGTTCACGGTTCATGTCCACGGTTGTCAAAGTAACAATTAGGAACTAGTTAACAAATACCCCGAAATTTGGAACACTTTCAATCCACAGTTATTATACAACGCATGTTATTTTTTCTGAACTTGTGTCTTCACTGACGTTGGACTTTTTGCACAATATCAATACTATTGGATAGGTTTTTCCCCATAATTTTTTTCTGGTTGATATTGATGAGGATAGTTATCTCAATATTTATGTACTATATGTACTTGCTCCCCTTCTCAACAAATGTATTAATTGCGGACAGGATAACAAGGATGAAGAATGGCTCTAGTTTATTTATCTGTATAAAATATTTTATGTTTTTGGCAGCCGCAACACTTTCCTTTTTTACAAATATGTATGTACCATGTACATATAAACTCTATCCGGCGACCCAACGGGAGAAAGTAAGAGTGACTTGTTTTTTTTACTTCACTTTTTTATTGTGTTGCGAGAGACATGGTGATGATAGCGAAAAGTCATAAGTCACAATTACAATGTTGCGGTGTGAGGATGACGACAATTGTGGCACGAAAAAAGAACATACACAAAGATGAAGATGGAGATCAAGATGAAGTTGAGAATGGTGGTGGTGGTGAAAGTGTGAGACTTGTTTTCATTTTTCGTGCCTTCTCACATATATCTGTACACAGGAGCACAAGACATAATAATAAAGATACACCACATCACATCACACCACACGAACACTTTTTGCCTCGACCTGCCTTGGTTTCATTTTCTTCTCAAGTCACAATCCACAAAAGGAGAGGAGAGAGGGAGAGCTTTCCCGGCTAAATAATAAATGAGGAAGCAAGGAGCAGAAGCTCAGAGTGGGAGCAAAATGGAGAGAAAACGAGAAAGAGAGATTACGTCATATCATGGACATTCCCTCTTGTTTATTGTTGACTTGACTTATTGACTTGACTGGCTTATCATCACAACACTCTTTCTTCCTTTCTCACATATGTACAATGTACGCTGTATGTAATGCATACATACATCTATACCGGCAGTACATACATAAACTTGTACAGGTACAAGGTAAAAAAAATTGTGTACACTGCACATACAACCGAAGCGTATCACTCATCAGCAAATTCAACAAATTTGTCGGATTCTCAATCAGTCGCGGACGTTTCCAAGTCAATCGATCAAAAAATTAATAAAAACAGTACCAAATTTGTACATAAGACGATGATAAAGATGATGAGGATGACATGTTGACAATAATGACTCGAAACTTTTATTAACTCTAAAGGAAAAAAATCACTTTCACTGTATGTACATATAACAACACACTGCACTGTGCAATTATTGAGAAATGGCAATTTTCTACCGGTACGAAAAACCGCAAATATTGATTTCTTTTCTCACGTTTCCTCCCTCATTCACTTGTTCAAATTCAAGCCTCGTCGGCAAACAAAGCTGGAATAAACTGAGTGTACATTGTACAGACATGTAATTTTCACAGAACTAAAGTTGTCTTCTCCCTGGACGATTTCCTTTCCCGTCCTCCTGTCTCTGCCTATCCATGTATATTATTGTCCTCGTTGTTTTCCTCGGAACAGCAGCTCCTGCTGCATTCATGCACGGGAATGGAACTTAAACTCGTGACGCAAGAAGAACGGAGGTGGAGGTGATAAGTAGAGAAAATGTGCGGTAACAAAGTAAACAGATAAATGTACAAAATATGAGCCGCACTCACAAGTCAAGTCAAGTCAGTCTATTGTACATTGTACAATACATGCACCATATGCAACTGTACTTTGCATTCACTTGATTACTATTGTTGTTATTATTATTAGTGTTATTATATTTCTCGGAATGAGGAGCTGGCTCAACTTTTTGTTTCTTCTAGCACATGTAAATACATTCTTGCTTTTCCCTCACTTTGCACTGTCGGGTGTGGAATAACTTTGTACATGTTAATTGATAATGTTCGTTTCACTATAGATATACTTTGGGATACTTGATACTTGGTAATGATATAGTTACTATATATGTAGTTATTACCCTTTGCACCAGAACAAAGTCAAATAGTTATCTGGTAACTGTATAGGCATGGAGGAAAAATGAAAGAGAATTATATTACGGATATGCACATACAGAAGGAAAGAGAGGATGAGGAAGAACAAGTATAGAAGAAGGTGAAAAAGCAAACGGCGACGACGAAGAACAACTCCAAACACTTAACTTTTCCTTTCCCTTTGCTCTCCTTTGCTTTGCAGTGGCAGGAGGAGATAAATAATTAAACAACTTGCTTTTTGAATGCCGTGTTCGTTCTCTCTTCTCTCTCCTGTCCCTTCTCTTCTTTTCTCTTGTCTTGCCTTGTCTTGGCTTGTCTTTTCCCTTTCTCCAACCTTTCAAATTGCAAGAGCTTTGAACTTATGATACGATAGAAACCGAATATCACTTTCCCTCCAGTTCCTTCTTTCTATTTTCACTTTCCCCGCAATTCTTCCGACACGTACAACGTGCAATCCATCTGTAATACAAACTGTACAATATTATGTGTACGTATAATGTATACTGTATATACACGCGGTAGAACAACACACGGCGATGGATGAATTTCAAGAAATTTACACAAAATGATTATTCCTCCTTGTTATTCTCGTCTTGATGGTGATGTTGGAGTGAAGTTGTGTCCCTTGAAGCAAACGAGTAATGAGTGGAAAGTGAAACTATTTGAAATTCAATTCACCTTTGGCGACAATTATTATACCAAGGTGAGTCTGAGTCAGAGTCAGCCCACTCCCTGAATAACAAGGGTAATGACGACTATGACGGTGACGACTGCAATAGCGATGGTGATGACGATGACGACGATGACAAGGAAGGCGAGAACGACGACGACGAGGACGGGCAAGAAAGTGTAAACAGAAAATCCCGAGTTTTTGTCACCGGCGAGGAAGCGAGCTGAGGAAATCCTCTCGTTTTAATAAGGGAAGCAGCATTAGGAGGTGCAGCCATGAGTATTTACTATTTAGTTTACTTTAGTTCAGTACTCAGTACAGTAGAGTTCAGTTCAGTTTAGCTCGGCATGGCATGACATGGCCTGAGGAGTGAAAGCACCGGGAACGCGGAAAACAAACCAAGCCAAGGGGAAGGATGAAAATGAAATCCAATAATAGTATAAACTCTGCTTTGCAAGTCAATTGGTTTTTCCAAAGTAATTGTTCCCTCCGATCCACATTAGCCGTGTTGAGACGACACAATCGAGCTGAGTTAACTTGAACCGAGTTCCACCAACAGAAAAAGATATGTAGACTCTATATGTAGAGACGATCTACGTGTATGTATGTGTATTATTGAAAACGTCAGATAGATACGGAAACAAGAGCACCCGAAACATGAAGCACAGGCTCAGAAAATGGAGACGAGACCTTGCGAGCAACTATTTTTGCTTCCTTATACAAGTGTACTTTCCCTATTTCTATTCTTCTTTCCACAACTTTCACTTTCGCTCCTCCTTCACTTTGGCGTGGAGCTCCAGTTTCAGTTTCAGGTTTAGTTTTAGACTCAGTTCCAGTTCCAGTTCCAACTCCAACTCCAGCCTTCGTTTCATTTTCATTTCCATTTCCATCCCCGTTTATAAACTAGAAACTATAGAACGTCGCACTGAACCTTTTTTTTGTTTCGTTTTGTTCCATTTACAATTTACAAGTTGGAGAGACAGACAAGGTGGAGTGTAGAAATTGAGATGGAGCAAAGATGGAGATGGAAAAAGGGAATGAGCGTGGCAGTCTCGAGATAATGGAGAAATGTACACATATTTATTACTATACTCCGATTCCTTTTTTCTGTCGCTGTTCTCTGTATGTACAATGTACATATGCACTGTTAGTAGTTAGTTGTTACTAATAATTTAGAATGACAGCTTAAAGTCTCAATTCGCTGCTCCTAATAGCTCAAGCTCCACGTGTCACATTAAATGGAATTTTTAATGCACTTTCTCCGCTGCAACTGCTCCTTTTTTGTACAGCGGCCTGGGGATTTATGTATGTAGCGTGTATGTATTTATATTAAAAAATATTTATAGGGCAAAATTACAAATTCCAAGCAGCATACTTCAAAAAAGTGGAAAATGGGTGACTGTGGCTTTGACTTTTACTTCTTCTACTATGTACTATGTATTACTTTGACGCTGGTTTTGGCTGTGACTTTGACTTTGACCGTTTTCACTCTCCCTTTTTTGCCTTGTCAAATTATATTGTATGGCTGCCACAGAACCACCACGACGAGTCAAGAAGACGCAGTCAGCCATCAAGTGCAAAGTCCAAGGTCCAAATCGAAATGGAAACTTGAATTTGACTGGGAATTTTGCAGCTCAAGGATTTTTCCTGGAAAAGGGGGGGACGAGTGAGTTAGAAGGAGGATGCGAGGAGCATTCAATTCAATTCCCTTTTTTATTTGCCTTTGCTCACTCGGTGAGTGATTCCATGTCGATAAATTTGGGATTTTTCTCTCTTCTTCTTTATGTATGTATGTACTTCTTTTTCGTTGTATTTTTCTGCTACCCTTGTATGTACGTTATGATTTCTCTTCACTCCTCGACTTGTTCCCGTTTTTAGCGTTGAACACTGAACATTTTGCCTCTTTACCTTTTACACGCACTTTTCTTGATTCGTTTGACTTACATTTCTGTGTTGCATAGAGGCAATGGGACTGCATATACATACACAACTGTAGAATGTAGAACTGTGTAACGACGTGTAACTGTTCTTTATATTATATATATATATGTACTTGCATTGGGTAAATTCCCTGGGGAATCCGATCCGGAGAGTAATTTAATATAATGATGATGATGTCGATGATAATATGAGGGTAGCTTTAGCTTAGCTATACATACATTATACATAGATATCTGACAGTCCGCGACAACAGAGATGTAGAACTAGGTATATAGAAATAATATAATAGTATGTAACAGAATATCTAATAACAGTAATAGAAATTGGGATGGACAATGTCGATAACAGTAACAATATGTGAGCTACATGAACTGTGAGGAGATTTCTCGGTTCGGTAGCAATGAGAAGAAATTGAGTGTAAGGATAATATAATGAAATGATGATGATACAATTATTATTTTTATTTTTATAGCTCCAGCTCCACTCTACTGTACTGATGTACTCAGCTATACCTAGTACAATAAATATTATAGGCTCAGCTGCTCGGGATCCGGAGAGAGTGAGAATGGTCAACTACTCGCTCCATTAGCCAGCTCTTTCTGTTTCTACAGTTTGCCAGTCTTCTCTCTCGTGCTTTCACTTTCCCTTTCCGTTTCTCTTTGTCGAATTATTTGGGTGACATCAAGATCAAGGATAGAAGAACAAGAAGACGCGTTATATATGTATAAGTACAGGGGTTTTCTTTTATTTTTATCAATGATGACGCGGAAGTTTTTCTGAGGATTTCGGCACACATGTAAAAAATCCTTTTAGTTGGTTTTTTCTCTGTTTAATAATCGCTTATGGTTTTTACATTTTGAAAAAACAAGTTGTACAAAATACGAATGTAGATTTTAGAGGCAGGTGAGAGGTTCGGGAAAGCAAATTCCGGAGGTATTAAGAATGCATTTGGTAGATTTGATTGTAAGCACTTTGCCTTTCGGATTGGAGCGAAGATTTTGAAAAGACGAGAGGAAATTGTTGTAAGTGCCGGATGTCTGTACTTTTCTTTCTTTCTTCTTCTTGTCCAGTCGTCAATCCACTTGTGCTTTGCTTTTTTTGTTCTTGGTATTGCTGTTGATGTTGTCCTCTTGTCGTTTGTAAATATGGCCGGTCGGCGGTGGATAGTGTATAGAATGATGATTACGCAACTTATTCTGTAGTCTATTTTTTGCTCTCCATCCTTCCGACACCCAGACACACAGATGGAAAGTAATGTCAAATTAAAATTGTAGCCTCAGTCTCACTCTTTTATTTTTAGACTTGTAGTTGTTGGTCTACTCTACATTTTTGGAAAATGAGCAGTGGAGGCGACAAAATCGGAAAAAATCGGAAAGCTTGGCAGTTTATAATGGGGAAAAGTCCTCTAGTAAGTAAATACATGTATGTAGTAGAAAAGTCAAGGAAGGGAGCACAGGAAAAAGTCTCTGGGAAGTCGGCAATTAGTCCCACGGAGAAAGTTTGCAGGGGAACAAGGATGCCAAGCAGCTGAAGTGAGCGGCGCTAATTGGACGCCTCTTGCTTCCCCAATCCAACGGTTTGTTTCCAAGGCTTGTAAAATAAGCTAAGGCCCGTGGTGGCAATGGCATGGGAGACAAATATATACTAGTGTATGTATGTATAATGTATAGCACAAAAACTTCACGGGCACCTCATCAGGAAGGGCCAAGGACAGGAAGAGAATGAAATTGAATGGGAAGTGAGCACCAAACTCTTATGGTGACGATTATTATTATTATTACTGTGACTATTAATTGTCGGGCAAATTTATACAGATTACAGACAGAAGTCACAAACACACACAAAAGTGCAGTGGGCGTCTGTGTATGTGTATGTGGGTTTATGGTATATTTTTTGTTTGTATGTATGTATATATTTGTAGACGTACAAAGAACACGTACGCCGGTGAGTCGATGATGTCCCTGTTACTGTTCAACTTCAACTTTTGTCGAGGACGAACAGAAAATCTTTCTCTACTTTTTCACAAAAAGGGTTCAACTTTTCCCCATTTTCTTGGTGAAAAAATCAGCAAACTGACAACTGCGAAAAAGTACCGTCTTTTATATATCAAACTCTGCTATTTCTCTTCCTGTTTACGTATACATATATATATTTTGCCCACAGGGAACTTTCACACACGCTCTCGATTCCAATGCACTGGTACATACATATATAAAAATAGTATAAATTCAATGTGCGTGAGCATCCGTAACTATAGAATCGACTTGAAAACAAAATGCAAGTCGATGTGCAATGTGATCACGTCCAAACTGACGGATGGAAACCACACATACATACACCATACACACACACTTTTTTATACAATACGGTTAGTGGCTAGATTGTGGGGGAGCACTTGAAAGTCCATTCATCTTGTCATTTTTTCCAAGAATAACAGCAAGAAGTTGGCTGCAATACTTTGTATAGAGAACGATCACCAGCACGAGAAGGAACACAATCACGATCACGGTCACGAAGAAACAACTCAAAAACACAAGTACAAATACCGAGAAACCACGAAGAGCTGTTGCACGTTCATGATGAAAACGAATGGAATGGAGGAAACTGGCGTAAGGTGTGAAGTCTCGATCACGATATTGGACCAGCAATAGCAATCGAACTACAAAATATGTATGTGTACAGTGATTCAACTATCTTACAAGTGTGCTAGTTGAATTGCGGACTGCTGCACAGTTAGTTAGTTTGTCGTAACGAAATCAGTCACTGATCGTTTCTTGATACAGAGAAAGATGAATTTCCCTCCTACTCTGTGATGTGCTAGGCTGTGTGCTGTTGTGTTCTGTTCCATGCTCCTCAATGCACTGGCTCCACTAGTGTATCATACACTCTCCCATACCCGTTCCCGTTCCCGTGTGGCTGTGCTGGCCGTGCGAGAGAAAGTGCTGTCTTTTCTCGTCCTGTCTTGTGTAGTTCAGCTCAGGGAGTGAGTGAATGCGAATTCGTGTCCTTGCCTTGTGCCTTGTGTTTCCGTCGCGGAGGCTCTCTCTTTCTCTCTTTCTCTCTCTCACTCTCACTCCTGCTCTTCCTCTTCTCGTCCTCCACTTTGTATTGTATGGTACGCTCACTCGCCATACGTCTACCGTCTCCACTTGCACTGACAACTCTAACTCTGACGCCACACAGTTTCTCTTTCCGTCTCTCCCACAGTGAGCAGCATGCAGTGTATGAAAGGGAACGAGCGAGTGGATCTCAGGTTTCCGTCTCTCTCTGCATTTCTCCCTTTCTCGTCTCTCCATATAGTTATGCTCTGCTCAGCCTACACATCAATATTGATTTTTTTCACCGACGAGCATCTCTAGTTTCTCCTCCTTGCTTTCTCCACACTTTCTCCATGCTTTCACTCCAGTTAGACACTCGCTCACTCCCATACTCACTATACTATCAAATCACCACCACCCTCAACAACAAAGGGACGAGCAAAGAGCCAACAGCCAAATCCAACAACTTTCTGTACACTTTACATGCAAGTATATAGAGATACAACTAAATAGTTAGCACTGTAGGAAGCAACCGAGTCAACCAGAGTTGGCTATCAACTCATTCAGAATTTTCCAAGCTTACCTTTTATCAACAGACTTTATAAATTTGGTCAAAGCTTTGGACCAAAGCGAAATGAGTGGTGGACGGACTGTATACTGTAGACGATGGAAGGTGGGAAAGAGGAACAAGGGGATGGCAGAGTCGCCGGGAAATTCAGTACACTACTTTGTTACTACTACTACTGTAAATTTGAGAGGTTATAACTAGGGCAATTGAAAATAGAGGGAAAGAAGAGACTCTCGAGCCTTTCTGTCTAGTCTCAAGTTAACTCCCGTGTATGTAGGTAAGTGCCGTCCTAATAGTTACTTGCGGGCTATCACATTCACTTCACCATTACCAAGTTCACAATAAGAGATTGGACTTCTCTTCTATCTCTATCTATCTGTAGGAGTTTTGGGAGTTTGCACCAATTTTATGGTCAAAAAAACAGTGGAAAATAAAGCCGTCATTTTGCTACCACGAATTCAGTTCGAATAAACAGTACGTATACAAAGTACATACAAACAAAAAAGAGAAAAAACCGGCAACTTCTTCCCAATTTTCTACATACACACTCTCTCTCTTTAGATAATATCTCGTTATACATACACAGAAAAATTGTCCATGGAAACCATGACTCGATTTTGTGTTTGTATTTTGCCTGTGTATGCATACTGCATACCTTTATATTCTGAGATTCGCACTGTTGCGAATTGATTGTGAATTGTGAATACATGAGGGAATCTGTGAAGAAAGAGGATATGAACGCATATGTCACATTTCCTCTCAGTCCCCCCTTTTTACTCGATATGTCTGTCTCTCTTCCAGAAAAGTTGTTGCAACGGGAGGGAAAAGGAGACGTGAAAGCCCACAGCTCGGTATATACATACAATAATAATATAGAACAGTGTTTGGTTATCTGGTGGGAAATTGAAGAGAGAAATAGAGAAAATAAAGGTAGACAAGCTTTTCTTTTTCGTTTTCCTGCCTCCTTCTTCTCGTCCTGCTATGTGCAATGTACAATGTACAGTATATCTATATGTGCTGCTGGTTGGTTAGTTTGGTTGACTGGTTGGTTGGTTTGCTTGCTGACTGGTTTTCTTGTCTTGGTGTTTAGAGGAAAGACGGAAATAGAAATAGAAATGGAAACGAAACTTGTACTGCACACTATGTATGGTGTTCGTAGTAAATACATATAATAGAAAGCAGAGGGTGAAGTTTCTCCCTCTCCTCTCGAGTGGATGATGGGTCGTGTGATTGTGATAGATGTGGGAAAGTTTCCATGGTAATGACATGACTCCAGGATTTTACCCAGTCCCCACACACATACACATAGTCACAGTTATAGGAAGACATGTGGTGTGGCCAGGTACAAAAAAACTCACACGCTTTGTACATGCATAACTGCATGATATAAGACGCCAACGTACATTTAGAAGAAGAAGAAGAAGAAGACACGAACAAGGCGATAAAAAAAGTAAATCTTTTCTGGTCTATTCTGCTGTACATATGTACATATAT
Organism: Sminthurinus bimaculatus; assembly: GCA_034698285.1. Taxonomy (NCBI): domain Eukaryota; kingdom Metazoa; phylum Arthropoda; class Collembola; order Symphypleona; family Katiannidae; genus Sminthurinus; species Sminthurinus bimaculatus. The sequence goes on along the minus strand of JAQIVE010000737.1, from coordinate 20,378 downwards.
GCTGGTTGTTTCTCGGAACAGAGTGAAGCAGATGAGAAAGGATCTAGCGGGATGATGCAATGGACTTGCATTATCTAGTTGGCTTTGGACATTGGATTGTGCCTCTGTGCTTGCCCACAGGTGTCAATCCTGATTTCAGTTGCGATTTCGGTGTACGTACCTACCTACTTCCATCTCTTCCCCTTATGCATGTAGATACATTTGATGTCCACGAGGACAATCAGTTCTGTGCCCTTTTCAAAAGACACGGTTTGTCACCAAAGTTTATTTATGTATTTATACAATAAAATAAAATTTCATCTAAAACGAAGGATAGTTTACCTTTTTTATTGATATTAGTTTTCTATATTAGCAAAGGAAAAGACAAATAGACAGCATTATTATTTTATTCAATTTTACTACAATATTGACTCGATCTCACTTTGATCTCCAAAGTTTTATATATTATGTATGTGTGTGCTTGTTCATTTTCGTATATCATTTTGCTCTCATATAAATGTGTCACAAGTTGAGGGGTTCTGCAAATCGAATTATTTTTATCCTTGAATTCAATTTTTCTTAATTGGGTTAAACTTCTTGACAAGCTTCTATTGTATAAGCTTTCAAATTATCAACCAAATTTTCTCGTTTTAACACATGCTGTTCCTTTAATACCTTTATAACAAATTGTAAAGTCATATTTAAAATTGGCATAACCTCCCTAATAAAAACATCGTATATTTTAGTATATGTATACAACTGTATGTGTTTGTTCTTGTGCGTATGTATCCCAAATGTGGTCGTACGTCGTACACATCACAGAACATTGTGTTGCATGTTTAATGTTCGAATCGACTCGGATTTTTCTCTTGTTCGTTGTTCCGCTAATGCTTTGTGAGAAATTCTCGAGATTCTTTGATCACACATGTAACTGAGGCATATAAGAAGAATAGTTTCTTCGCTTTTCTTTCACGGCTTCCTTCGTTTGTTGGTTTGTGGTTGGTTGGAGACTTTCCATCCTTTGTTGTTGTTTTTCCTCCTTCCAGGTGTGTACCTATCTATCCATATTCTGAAAGAAATAGGAGACAAATGTACAATGTAGATATATGCACTTACAGTATACGGGTAGCCATATACAGAAATTCATATTATAAATACATGAAGAAATCTATGGACAGGGAAAGGCTTTACTTTACTCTTTTGACAACAGGCATAAGAGCATAACTTTTCACAGCTCAAAACGGACAAGGGAGAGTTTGGAGTAAGTACTTATACTTGGTTTGTCCAATGCATCCGTAGTCTTTGTTTGATACTGACGATAACTTCAGATACAAACTAACATTTGATCGAGATCTCCTTTTATAAAGCAATCATACTTTAACTGTAATTTTAATATAATTAAGTATGTAAATGTAATTTAGAAGGTTCATATTAAGTATTTTTTGATGAACTGCATTTATTACTTTTGAAAATTTTCGTTGAGCATGGAAAACTGCACAAAATAGGAAAATTGTCGACTTTTATAATATTTTGAGAGTCACCGGGATCTTTTCCCTCGTGAAAAAAAGTGTATCGGTACAATGTACAATGTACACAGAAAAAATTGTGAAGGAAACATTGAGAGGAAAAGAAAGAAAGGGAAAAGAGCTTTCAACATTTTCCATTTTTTCCTCCCGATTTTTCTCTTGTAGTTTTTCGGTGTGTACTCTCTTGTGTGCTTTGTGTCACGGGCGGGTTTCTCCATCATTTCAATATTTTGCTCGTATATCGTTTCCCTCTCTTTCACTATTACAGATTTCGTCCACGTACAGGGAATATGTGTGCAATGCTGAGTGTGTGTAAAAATATTATCTACAGCTATACATTATACATAGCTACAGCTACCGTTGAAGCTATAGCTCAACTGCTTCCTGTGCATTATGAAGATTGCTCTGTTTTTGTATACAGTCCAAAACATATAAAAAATGTATAATACAGGTAAAATATTGGTATACATACGTTCCAAACATTCTCTTTTCCTCCGTGTAACTTTACCTGGAACTAGAATATTATGCAGTGGGCGAGTTAAAAGAAAAGTGAACTTTGAACGAAAGCGAATCGACAATTCAGCCAGGAGCCATACAGCCAAAGGGTATTCTCTTCCTATTTTCCATTTTCCAAAGAGTAAATGGATGGAGAGAGAGGGAGTGGGAGAGAGAAACTGAGAAGCGAGGCAGTTGAACTAGTTACATGAAACACGCAACCTTTCTCCTTTCTCTGCTCTCATAATTCAGATAAAAGTGTCCACACGCTACTCTCTCTCTCTCTCTGTCTCTTATTATTCCACACATATATACACAGAGACAGAGGGAAGGGCGAGAGATTCTTCATACAGATACACAACATGGATGCGGTGGAAACGGTGGACGGCGAGTACGTAAGTGGGAAAGTGAGTAAAGTGCGAGTGTCCAGGTAGCTAGTTTTTTTGGTTAATATGATATGATATGACATGATATTATTTTCTTTGCATGGAATTTACCCTAATAATATATTACAAGCAGGCTCTCAGAAAGGGAGCGAAGCTTTGGCTTTTTAGCATATAGCGTAAAATGCATCAGCACACAATGGATAGCTTCTTTTATTTATGGTCAAACGAGTGGAAAGTTTTTGTTGGGGCTTGTAATAAACGAAGCGGTTGAAGATTAACCCCAAATACAGTTTACTGTATTGTTTGAAAAATTTTTCAAACTGTCCGATCAGTTTTTTCCCTCGCGGCGACAGAATTGAAAATTTTCGTCGCAAATATAAAAGCAAAGAGCTTCGCTCCATAATTATGGTGAACATATATGCACTAACTTGGTTTGCTTTCCTTCAGGATTCAATTCTCTAGACATCAGACCAACGAATGAAACAGTCCAGTTCAATAAAAAAAATTCTATTATTATGATATTTTTATAGTTCTATCTACCTTATTATTCTGTGTCTTTGTACATACATATTTGAAATGTATTCCTGGGATGATTTTCGGTTTGCCAATATTTGTTTATTCGTGCTTGCGCGAGCTCATACGAGCAAGATGGAAAGGGGTCCAAATATAGCATAATACCTCATTTATAGCTACTATACTGCGTATGATATAATATGTCTAACTTTCACAGGTACGGTATTCGTAGCACATGTGTAATGTGTATGCATGTATATATTATGTACCTTGGGGAAAACAAAGTCAACAGAACTTTTTGTTGAAAGACACATTTATATGTAGGTACACTTTTTTAAAGAGCAGAGGACTAAAACTCTGAATAAAAGAATCAAAAAGAACTGTTAATGCACAAGCTATAAATGCATCAAGTATACAGTATACAGCATCAACTGTGGGCTATGTTTTACTCTATTTCTATACCTATTTGGTAGCATTACAAACCGGGAGTACCTAATTGATTTGCTATAGTAATCTTTTTGAACATCCGTCATTTGTCCTATTAATCAGTTAGCCAGCAGTAGAAGGCCTTTGAATTGTTTACTTCATAGATTTTTAAGTAATTGCTTCATCACGCTACTAATGTTTTGTCCCAAGCTTTGGATGAAGTTGATATGAATCTTTTTCACGTACATACATGTGTATTATGTATATATGTCTGTAGTTTCGTTTCAAATCAGCACCCTTTCAAAACCCGGCACAAAAATTCTGCGTTTGTAGGCGTACATGAATATATATACGAGTGATGAAACAAAGTGTGCATGTAGTACATATGTATTTACTTTCGTGACATTAACATTCAAATTACATGTATGCAAAATATCCGGTATATGTATGCACAAAGATTTTCAAGCATTAAAACTATGACTATGTATATTATGCGTCCGCACATAAAAATTTGGTGCATATAAATGTATGGATACCATTGAGACATTATAGCATAAAAAATATTACATGTATCACATTATACATTATACATACGCATATGCACAGGATGCTCAAGCTCGAGGAAGAATCGGAAGAGTAGTTGTTGGAATAAAAGAAAAGAACCTTGCAATATTATGTTTTTTCGAGCGGAGACATTGAGCATAATACATCTTTTTGTCATGACTACAAGAATGGAGCAGAAAACTTGATGAAAGAGTCTCTCTCTTCTCTCCATCGTTTTATTGTATAACGTCCTCCATTATCTTCTCCTACGCACAAACACATTCGCGTACAATATGAAATAATAAAGAAAGGAAGAAAGCAGCAAAAGGAGAGAAAGATAAAGACTGCTTCGCTCTTTTACATTTCCAACAAGAGTGTAATGTCAGCATATTTTGTATTTTGCGAATTCATATCTTTTCTCTTGTGTGGAGCACGAGCAAATGTAGTTAAAAGTATTTTCAATTTCCAGGATTTGTTTTTTATGCACAGTACATGGTACAAGCGTAATAATAATGATTCGCATATCATGGGTATTTCATGTATGTATGTGTGTATATAGATAATGTATACCCATTGCACTGATGCAATAAATGATACACTTTCGCTGTATGCTGCAGCACATAAAAACAACATGGAGCTGGAGCGAGATTGGGAACTGGGGACAAGACAAGAGAAGGCTGAAATGGGAATGACAAGAGTCTCGAGTTTCGAATGACGGACAAGACAGTTTCGTTTTGGCTACTCAAAGTATCAGACGTAGATACGCACACATTTTTCCCATTTCGGGTATTCACGGAGAATTATTTATTATTCCATTAGCTCTACACGCACAATGACAAAGTTTTTGCCTGTTTACTTTTTGTGTATACTTTAGCGTATTGTAGGTGTGTACAAATGTACCCTCTGTATATATACTTGACTCTCACTCGCGTCAGCTTGTACATTGTAAACATACATACATACATACATGCATACATGCATGCATGCTTGTATACAAACATTATATATCAACAGACGCATTTCAAACCTACGCAAATGCACTTGACCTGGCAACTGTGCGGGAGCTTTGACGAAACTTTCCTTTTTACATGCAATAGAATGCATGCATAATATATGCATAAAAATAATACAGGTTGGAAATGCATGAAAAATTGATGAATATGGCCAAAATATGAAACGAACTATGACATTTGTAATACATGGAGGCATAATAGAGCCTAACAGGAGTACCTACTTGAGTATTTACAAAATTGATTGTGTATATCTATAGTGCAGACATTATATACGTGTATGTATGTAGCCAAGATAGAAAAGATACGTGCACGTCTATTACAAGGAACAGGCCAATCTGCCATTATGGAGAATATAAAGATACACAGTAATTGAACTTTATATGTATACATAGGTGCATAATTATTATTATCATGGCTGTGATTATAAGTTGGATACACGAGCTTCACTTTCCATCGGCCCTCATCATCCTCGACGTCCTCTTCTTGTGACTGCGATGGAGAAAGAGGAATAGGAGACAGCAGCTTTCAGGGGAAAAGTTCTGTGGAAAAAGTCTAAGCACTCAATGTCAACTGTCTCTCTCTTTCTCAACCTCAACTCCGATTCTCTTTCCCGCTCTCTGTCTAAGCTACTTGACATATCGTCTTTTTGCTCTTGTTTTTCGGCTAATAATATGCAAGGTATAAAATATACATGTGGACAGCATAATATAATATGAGGCTGGATGAAGATGTGAAGAAAATAAGGACCATGAACATTGAACATGTTTATGCATATACATAGAATATACAGTGTAGTATCTTAAGCACATGTACAGTACTTATTCCTCGAAAGGCTCTCGACAGTGGATACTCGAGCGTAATTCAACAACTCATCGTCCTTCGTTCTTCTTCCTCCCCCTCCCCTTCACGTTTACTTTCTTCCTTTCTCTTCCTCATCAAGTTGAAGCTTTCACCACTTGGTAGCTTTGACTCCTCTCCATGTCCCATCATCATACATATATGATACTTTTTTATATTTTATGCATCCATGTAAAAAAGTATCATATACTTGTATATTATAACGTGTATCCTTACATATACAGTATGGACAAGCTTTTATCGGTGCATAATTATTATTATACATAAGATACAGTACAATATGCACTGTGAAGGCGAAAGTGGAGGCAGACGAGGTAGAAAATTTTCCGTAGTCTATACTTCTGTATGCATGTATAAACAGTGTGTATCTATTATCAATATGTATGCTTTTGTATACAACTTTTCAAGCTCGCACAGGCAGCCGCTGACTTGATGCATAAAACACACTTATCCTTAATGGCTTGCCGAATTTGTCAAACCCGAAATGTATGTATAATGTATATGCATATGCATGTATTTTATAGTCGCGGGGCAAGACAACTTATTACAAGCTAACTACAATATAAAACAGTGGTATGCACCGGCTGTATGTGAGGACACTATGTAAAATGTACATTGTACATATATACGTAAAAAATCTACACATAGGGAGTTTACGGCGAACTGCCCACCGTCTCTCGTCTACCATCAACTGCTCTGACTCCAATTCCACTGGGTATTTAACTATATGTATATGTACATACATGCATTTGATGAGCGATATAAATAGCAAGGAAAGCACGCATTCGGTCCCACGTTGTCCAGATTCTACAGATACAGATACATATGTTTATGCATGCATCCCTCGCACACAAGACACAATGTTTTTAGCGGGGAGGTTGGACTGCCTTTCCTCACTGTGAGTTCAATTGAGTTGAGTTGAGACAAGAGCCAAGTCAAGTTGATGAGGTTCGCTTGTGGGTTAAAAGCACCTTTATATTCTCTAAAACAGACAAAACATTGCATTATAACACTCTTATATGGATATCTATCTGTTAATATGCATGTACAATGCACAATTTACAGTAGGTATACGTTATACATTATACATACAACACATATACTTATAGCTACCAGCTTTTTGATAATAAACAGTCCACAAACGCGAGACCAGAGAGACAAAGACTGAGAAACGTACAGTTTACCAAAAGCCAAATCACACGCACACACCTTTTCGTTTGTTTGAATAGATATGCACCTAATATCAAAGCGTACATGTGGATATCATGCATGCCTAACATGCCTAATATACATTACCAATGTAGACTGCTGTGGAAGTAAAAGGAGAAAACGGAGGAAACGAGTATAAAAAGAAAGAGTGGACTTGTGCCCACACAATTTACAAACACCGAATTCAGGCTTTCCTTTTCACCGACCAAACAGCAAACACGGCGACAAAAACGACAACGAGCGTAATGGAGAAAGACAAAGGAGATTTTCCAAAATGGAACAGAAATAGGCACAGAAACAAGTAGAGTAACAAAGGCAACTCTCGAGACTCGAAAGTGAAAGACGTGAATCGAGTATCGGGCTGAATTTTGTGCATGATGTACGTACAACGTACATTCATGCAAAAGGGCTTGTCAAACGTCCATCGTCGTTCCCCGTCGCTGCCGTTTTGCCGTACACCGTACGCACATATGATTATTATTACGTAACGTACAATTAGAGTCAATAATTACATGTTGCGAATGAATGGCTGTATAGTGTACAGAAGGTGTATCTATGTATGCGTACATGTATGTACGCTCAGCTGTTCCGAATTTAGACGGGTGCTCTTTGTTCTCTCATTTAAGATAATAAATATAGTGCACCACTCACAATCAGTCTATACGTGACTGTGTGTGTATAACTGTGTGAGTATAGTTACCGTTTCATATTATACATAAAAGCTATCCACCATCCATGTGTTACAGCCAGATTAACTGCTTACATTTATGTACGTATAATGTATAAACATACATATTGTGCATATCTGGTAGGACGGAGAACGTTGAGTAAACTGTGGACATTTTACTTGCAATCAAATGTATTTACATCCTCTTCCACATTTCAGCAGTCCATGTCTGCATCATTTCGCTATAAAATTGATGGTAAACACAGCTTTATGTTTTATGCCTTTATACATGTGTATGTAATATGTACTTATATATCTAGATAGATTGATAATACATATATTTGTACATGTTCTTCCAGACAAAATGGACAGAGTAGTATGTATAAAATTAAATATTGGAATCGGAATGACAGATAAAACTGTGTTTACTTGTACGATTTGTATGTATGTAGCAATGTAGATTGAACATTGTACATATGTATATCAGACTTCCCCACCGAGGTCTCCGTTTTTGAAAATGCAAGATTTTAACATACACAAAGTTCTCCAATGTATTTTTCCCCGTCAGCATCTTCTCATTCAATATCGTTGAAAAGTTGAAAACAAAATCCCGGTATGTACATAACATGTATTTGTTTTTACTTTTCTGCCAAACCAACTCAAAAAAGTTTAAAACTTTTTTGCCCACTGGGTCGCCTCAAAAGGGAAACTTTTTGCGAGAGTAGTTGAGATCTTGCACTTTCAAAGACCAGATACCATGTGAGACGTTCTAATACACACATACATGCATATTTATACATACTGTATCATAATATGCACACACGTACTAATAAACTCCAACTCCAAACTTATCGCATATTATATATTGTTTAACATATGTAGCGTGCATAGTGCATACGTACATATGTATTAGGTACATAAATCTTAACTGCTTTATGGTTTGAATGACTGGGAGTTGTGTTCTATGGGATTAAATCGTTAAAATCGGACAAAACGGCTGATTTAATGTGATACAACAATAAAGGAAGGAAACGACGCAGGAACCCCAAAGACAATTATTAAATACAGCCAAGTTGACAGTCCACTCGAGTGACTTTATGGAAGAATAAAGGAAGGAAATTCCAAATAATAATTTAATATTCACAATCGTCACAAGATTAAACGGTATTAGAGCGGAGCTTTACTTTACTTTGTCTCCGCGTCTCTTCCCCTTTCCATATAGTATCATGTTGTTCAAGAGAGTTTATGCTCAAGAAAAGTAAAATGAAGACGACGTGGAAGGAAGACGCAAAAGGAGAAGAAAAGGAGGCGAATGAGGAAGAAGTAAAGAAGAACTATAATATCCATTATCTATATATCATGTACTTTAAAAAGAGGAGAGAGCGAGGGAGATTTCTATTATTATGTAAGAAAGCTGGGACTTGATATTCTCACAATAATGTGTACCCCACTAATATAATATAATATGACTGGATGGATAAAGAGTAGTGAATATTAGTATATTAGTAAAGTGTGTCTGTGTCGTCGAGATGAGGAGAAGAACGCTCAACTCAAGATGAAGTATGATTGGAGTAAAAGGAGAGGATTTATGAAGACAAATGAATTGCATTAGGGGTCCATGTCTACGACGACTCTGTATCCATGTATATGTCATAGTACATGTTAACAATCGGTCAGCTTTAACAATGGCTACAGTCATACTATGAACAACCCCTGGTCCATGTAAATAATTTTTGGTCAATTTCAATAGAACCTATAGAGCCTGGTACATTTTACATTGTATACGTGGATTATTAGATTTTTAATCGATACTTTTATTGAACTTTGGTAAGATTTGAAAAGACAAAAATGACTGTTTTGGAAAAGTGTAATCCTTTCAGCTGATCCATACTTTCTTGGGATAAACTTATTTCAGTTTACCGTTCACCATGACGGATATTGCTAACAGTGACAGATTGTTAACATAAACGGTAACACATATTATGTACATAAATACTCTTTAAGCGTGATTGAACACAGAAACATATATTTTATGTCCCCTTATATTTGGTTACATCGTCAATATGTGTTTGGACCTCCTGTACCTACTACCTTTATGTGTCACAAAATGAGCTACATCAAATTAGCAAATTGAGTTCTTAAATGCCCATAAGACTTTGAAAAGTCAATGCAAGTTAACAAATGCTGTTACAATATTAAGAAAGAAATTACATTAAATAAATCTATTTAATAAAGAGTCATTTCCCCCCACAAGAATATTACAAGTAACTATTTACATTTTCATGATATACTTACATTTATATTTTACTTATACATCCTTTTCTCTGTTCATACGGAATGTAAAATATTTCTGTGGAATTTTCGGGATAAGAAAACGCGATCAAACGCTTTTCCAACATGTATGTGTGAGCTCTGTTTGTATAGTAAAAAAAGTACGGTTTAAGTATCTACAATCTACACATACACATTGAGTCTTTACTTCAGTCTAGATTACAGGTGAGTGTGTATATAAGTACATACAGTCTACAGTGTATGTACAGTCAACATACTAAAAATACTGTTGCCGCAAGGTCACACGTTAAAACGTTGCAATCTAATCACCCATTATGCTCCAAGAGCCTGATAACGCACAAAAACAAACCGTTTCTAGACACAGGCGGTAAAAGAAACCCAGAGGCCCCAAAAAACTCAAAATATTTCAATCCGAAGGTCATCAGAATACAAAGACATATACAGTCAACAGTAGGATTGGAGAGCAAGCAGCTTCAAAAAGATCTGTAGAGACGTAAACAAATGACAGTAAAACGAAAAGTCTTTCATAGATCATCATTACACCACACGCATGATGCATTGGCTTACGTATAACAACGAAGTATAGTACGATTATTTGTGTAAGGAAGTAAGAGTTTTTTGAAGAAAGTACAGCAAATAGCAATGGTAATCCCTGTAACACATAGCAACCAGTTCCAAATTCGCAGTAATTAAATGGCAATTTTTATCTAATCGTAAGAAAATTGAGGAGGGCAGAGGCTTTTGGCCTCCGTTCCGATCTCCGTTAATTCTTGAAGTATATGAGTTAAATTTTATGTACTTTTCAACTGTCTACAATAAAATGCTCTTTTAAATTTAAAAACAATCTCAACAAAAATAAAATTTAAATTGTCATTATTTATTCATGACGCATAAACTGAGAGCAATATTGAGTGAAATATTAAGTGTGTGAGGTGTTTGCAGTTTGCATAATATGAGAAGAACTAAGTTTTGGATGAGTTTTGTGTTTAGGCATACATTATACATACAGTGACTTTAATATGCGGTAACAGTGAATCATGTGTTTGCGTAAAGTTATATTTTAAGTAGCTTCAATGTGGTCATAATAACTTCTAATATAAACCGATAACAAGAAAGGTAAAACATAAAACATAAAATAACATGATTGATCTGATTGCGATTCATTCTAAAAACATATATATATTTACACAAAACTTTAAAAAGAAATATGTACATAGGTTACCTGACAATATGAGACTGGTATTAATTCCGACTTTTTCCATAGGCAAGAGATAAAACTACATGAATCTAAACTATGATCCTAAAGTCATGTAACTATGGTTTGAGATTTGAAACCTCTTTATAGCATAACGTTACATAATATGGAATGACTTTCAACTTGTAATTGGTAATAATAGGGAGTTTGCGTTTGACCTAACTTATAAAACTTACATCATTTACTAAAGCATGGTATAAGTTTTATAAGTTCTATAATTTTTATAAGTAAGGGCAAACGCAAACTCCCTAATATAATATAATATTACACATTATTTCTTTAGTAAATAATATTTGCAGTAAACACACAGCTCACAGTTAAATTTATCGAATGTGAATATAAAAAGCATAACTAGCTATGTATTATAATATGTATATGTACAAAACGCCTTTGAAATAAACGTTTTTCTATCAACGACAATAGTATTTGCTCCCATTTTTTTAGCAATAAGCAATAATATAAATAGCTTTGGATCGGGCTTTATATAAGAGTGTTACCCCCGTATGTAAACGGTGAAATCGAAAATAACAATTGTATTTTTAGTACTATATTATGAAACTACCTAGGTCTAAAACTAATCAATAATCTTCTTTTAGTTTCTTCGAAAAATCTAAGCTTTGCCAGCAATTAACGTTCAAAGGGCCCTAAATGGCCCTTTGATTTGACCTTGACATTTTTGTTCCTTGACCCTTAGTATTAGTTATGTACATATATGTCAATATATGTTGTCCCAACTTTCAGGGCCGTACATAACTAATACATACTTGATTTTTCGAAGACACTAAAAGAAGATGATTGCTTAGTTTTAGGCCTATAGTTTCATAATATCAAAGTACTAAAAATATAATTGTAATTTTCGATTTCACCGTTTACATACGGGGGTAAAAAATACTCATAACTCATAAACCAAAAAAAGAGTAAAGAGAGCAAACTAACAAAAATAACATTTTATTGTTTCTCCAGAGAAATGGAAAAATATCCAGACAAAAGCTCCAGGTACTTGTAGTTTGGCTGGAGAGAATGCCGCGGCCTCGCGTAGAACTCTCGATCATCACACAACCGACGCTCATACAACCGATGGAATAGCATTAATATACATACGAGAAAGCTTTTTGCTGTACGTTAAAGTATAAGGCCATATTATTTGTCTGGGGTTGTTGCTGGTAGTCTCAGTTTGTGCTCCCGTTTGTGAATTTAACTACTCTATTTCATAATCTACTAACTACTATTTTAGGTACAATATATACGTTAAGTTTTCTACTACTACTACTACTAAACTACGAAAAATCGTTCGTTGTTCTTTTCTTCGGATAAATAAAATATATTTTTTCGTGCAAATAAAAATACAAGCAACTAGTATAATATTATAATATTAAAACTATTTTTTAAAAAAAAATAACGTATAGCAAATATATATCGAGGAGAAGGAAAAATGTCAGCAGAAATAGAGAATAAGAGTGTGACCGAGGAGAAGCCGCCCGTTGACGAGGCCAAGAAAGCGGTAGAGGAGCCCGTTGTTGAAAAGAAAGACGCGGAAAATAAGGAAGACAAGAAAGAAAAGAAGGAAAAGGAGTCCAAGGAAGAACAACCGGCGGAACCCGCACCACCAGCAGTTAGGGTTCATAAAACCGATTTCCAAAAGGACGTCGTGTATTTGTACCAATTCTCAAGAACTCCGGTTCTACCATCACTCAGTCCTTATTGTCTCAAAGTGGAAACTTGGCTAAGACTTCAAGGCATCAAATATGAGGTAAAAATACAATTTTTTTTAAACATCGTCATCAAAATTTTCATGTTTATAATTGTTTTACATTTCTAGATTATTATTTTATATTCCTACCAAAAAATATATATAATATATATGCAAGAGTTCTTGTTTCTTGTTCATGCGAGTAAACTGTCATGTTCATGTCATGATGACACATTCTTTTCCCCCTTATACATATTTATATTATTTAAATGAAGATACTTACGTACTTGTTAGTTGAGTTTTTTTTTGTATATATAAATATGCATATTTATGATAATCATGTTCTTAAGTAAGTGTGATTTGACAGGACTTGATGATACAACATAATATATTATGCTGAGCTCATATATAAACTAGGATTAGTCATCATGTTTTGTTTTAATGTATTCTATATTATTATTATTATTATTGTACATGAATATTTAAAATAATGACGATTATATTATTATGCACATAATATTATTTTTTTTTATTATGGAGGGAGAATATAGTATCATTATACATTATACATGGCTCTGTCAGAATATAGCGTTATTGTAGAATTGAAGGCGTATGCATAATATTATAATATAGGCAGTGGAGCAAGCCGGGTTCTCTCTCTGTTAAAAACCCGGCCTTTCCTCAAGTCTGGCGGGATAAAAAAAAACGTACTCTATTTTTGCTTTTATTAGATTCCTAATTAACATTTAAAGATTATAACATGGGAAATTATACATTTTATCATTTTAATAGAGCCCGGGTTTTTGAAAGCCAAGTCAAGAATAAATAAATAACTTGAGGGGATTTTTTTTTCTCTTCCTCTTCTTCTTCTTGTTTGATTCTGTAATGTAGTTTGTGTGTGTATATGTATAATGTAGGATATACATGTACATATGTACATATCAAAGTGCATACACACACACACACACACATGTAGCTTAGGTTTGTTGTGTGTATGGCCACACCCAAGACTAGGGTCTGTATTGTAAGGTGGAGCATAATAATATTATTCCCAAACATACTATACAGAAAGAACCAGACAGACACTATTGATTTTTTCATTCTATCACCGAATAGCCTGGCTAGACTCCCGTTGCATTTTCTACACATCTATAATATACATACAGTGCATTTACTACTATTATTATTATCATTATTGCTACTCCTGCTACTATGTACTACTACTATTCCTTTTGCTGGTACTTTGCTCTCTCTCTCTCTCTTTTTCTGAGCCTTCTTATTTCATGCTTCTTGATGGATTAGCTTCATATATATAACAAAAATAGTTTTGTGTTGAGAGACAGCAGTAACAGAGAAGAGATGAAAAGAGAGAACAAGAAAAAAAAATCTTTTTTCCTCCGTTCTTCATCACCATGTTGCATACTTTGACATTGCTTTAATGTAACTAACTATGGTATTTTAAAGTTACTTGAGTTTAACGAAATATGCATAATATACGATTATTTAGCCAAATATTGGTCAGAAGAGATATGCATAACAAATACATGTAACTATTACATGTTAGTATTTTAATAATAGGAGAGTGTAATAATATTATAGGATGAGACAGTTATGATGTTATATCTATCTAGTGTAGTTTAAATATAAAATAATACAAAAAATAGTGAAGGAAAAAAAGGAAAGCAGTAGCAGTGTATGTATATATAAATATATGTAATATTATGTCTGTGTACATTTGGTAATTTAAGGACGAAAAGAGGATAGAGAAGTGAAGGCAAAAGAAGAAGAAGAAAAAAAAATTGTATTTGTGCTTTTTAATTCCTTCTGGTTTAACTCTCATGTCCATATTCTGTCTTCAAAAGGAAGGAAGAGAGCGTAATGGAGTGTTTGAAGAGGGATATTAGACACACAATTTAGGTTGAAAGACTTGACTTGTGGACGACTTGACTTTTGAGAGAGAGAGAGAGAGACTTGAACAATTTGAAAGAAAAAGGAGAAGAAGTGCATTTTTCCATTTAGCCGGTGACATGATGCATGAGCTCAGTACAGTATTTCAATGTTTTTATCACGTTTCTTCAGTATGCCTTCTCTCTCTTCTTCTTGTTGTGTTTGTGTATGTTGTATGTATAGATACTCTCTCGGTAACTTTAACTTTAACAAGAATATGAGTGTATGAGAAAGAAGGTTTATCTTTTGAGATATGTACACATACAATACATTGAGGGAAAATGTGCGTGTATGTATGTATACAGTAAGTAAGTACACGAAGAAAATTTTATAATGCATAATAATAATAATAATAAGATTGGAAAGTACAAGAAATTGTTGTTGCATTCCTTTTTGAGTCAAAGCTCAGTGAGAGAGGTAGATGATAGCTTAGCTAGTTTTGTTTGAGAGGAACTGACTCAATGAGTGATACATGATATGAACGACTGATTTCTTCACCCTTGTGCCTTACTTGAGTTCAATTTAAAAGTTTAAAACATGTTTTGTAATAATACTCAATATCAGTCCTTTTTTTAAAATAAAATGTCCATCCATATAATAATATACATAATATGTATATGTATATATTTGATATTAAAAGACGTTATAATAGTCAAATTGGATGAATGATACATTATTTTTTTGATGAAATTTTTTGAAGCTGGAATAATAACAGTAGTAACAGTCGTAGTAGTAGCATTATAATAGTCAAACGTTGTGGCACGGTCTTCGTTGTATTATTATTTCGTTATCTTAATCTTTGAAACCATCTATATTTTTATCTTCTCCTTTTTCTTTCTTGTAGACAGTTAAAAGTTAAAGTTTCTATCCACAATTCACATGGTATCTATAATCATATTAGCCCATATTTTATCATGCATGTATTGGTTGTCTACGAAAAAAATTCGTAGCAGTAATAACATTATTATTTATTACAATTACTATAGATTGATATTCAGTTCAATATTTAGCTTGGCTTCCCTTCGCCATAATATAGAACTATTTGTCGCCGTACCCTTCGTCATTATTATTATTATTATTAAACATGTGTAATATTATGCTGTATTATTGAGATTGAGAATTCTAAAGTGTCGTACCTCGTTCCTTTTCGTCATCCAGAAAAAGATAGAGAAAAATATATAAATTAATGTGTACATATTTTCTTAAGTAAATAATATGTGCTTTTGATGACTTATGTGTATTCAATGTGTGTATATTATATTGCATGTTGATTCGTTATTTATTATAATATACATGTCAAATTATGAATGTGGCTATAATTATAGATGGAATAGCCCATTATATTGTCATCATTGCTCATGTTCATAGCAAGTACCTAAGTACTTAAGTATTAATAATACGCGTAGGGGTATATATATATTATTATTATCAGTATATCATTACTTATTATCATCTAAGGCATAGGAATGAATTGTATGGTAAATATATTATTACAGTACAGTGTTCATTAGTAATATTAGTAGTAACCATAAGAAATAGTATAATACTATTCTAGTAATATTATTGTTACAAATTATGAAGAGTCATATACCACAAAGACAGCATCGAATAACATACGAAACTATTATCATATTATTATGAAGCTATATCGTTGCGTTAAGTATAACATTCGAAAATCCAATTCATGTAAATTTAATGCATGCAAGTAAAAAAAATGTATTATATATTTTTCGGTAGTATTCTATTTCATTCTTCCAGCTTTGAATATTACCATAAAGGATCTATGCATACAATGAACGTTAAATATTATAATCTAGTTTGTAAGTATTTGTCTACTAAATAAGTGTGTGTGTGTGTGTCTTTAGGAAGGAGAAAAAAATTAGTCACTATAGCTGTTATAGTATTGTAATAAGGGAAACAGAAACTTTTTTGGTGTGTAATGAAATGACTATGACAGTAATACTTGTGAATGAGTCACGTGTAGAAAGGAATGAATCACATTTTTGGTATTTATTTTCGTTCCCTTTCTTATTCCTTTATCTCTACTTTAAATGTTTTTCACCAGGTCATAACATACTAATACGATGTAAAGATAAAAACAAAAAAAATTCATTGAAACTGAAATGTATTCTAATTTATTGCCTTTTTTTGTATGTTTATTGCTATTGATAGAATGTCGACCATAAAATCAAGTTGAGATCGGCTAAAGGTCAACTTCCATTTGTGGAATTAAATGGCCAAGAAATCGCTGACTCAGCAGTCATCATCAGCAAACTTGGACAACATTTTGGAGCTGATCTGGATGCTGGATTGTCAAAAGAGGACAAAAATAAGAGCCATGCTCTCATTTCCATGATTGAAAATCATTTGTGTTGGGTGTACATCTACTGGCGATCCAAAAACCCTGATGCTATGATTAAAGTAAGGATTATAATATTATGATGATGATAGTTAAGGACCCATGCATTCTAATAAATTAACAGCTAATGTATAGTAAACTATACGTGAGAAAAGGTGAGGTGAAATGCCTCAAATTATTTTCACATTGTAATAATAGTGTTTAATTGATACTTGTGCTGGTCCATGTATAATATATTATGAGTTGTTGCTGAAATTTAAATTAAATTACTCATCATCATTGTTATTATAATTGTATTTATGCAGGGGTGCAAATTGAACCTTCAGCACGCATTAGGATCCCGAATGCCCAATGCTCTTCTCAACATCGTCTTCAAATTGACATACTCAAGGAGAGGAGCCAAGAAAGTGAAAGCTCACGGACTTGGAATTCACTCGCCTGAAGAAGTTCTTCAATTTGGCAAAGACGACTTGACAGTTTTGGAAGAAACGTTGGGTGACAAAGATTTCTTCTTTGGTGATAAACCCACCAATGTAAGTATTGTATTTCCCTCTATCTCGAGTTCCATCATGTTTTTCCTTTGACCTAATTGATGTCATGTATTCAAAATTTTTTAAAAATACTTCCATTTACTTTACCATTTTAATCTACAAATATTAACTAACGTAACCAAGAAAAATATTTTTATTAATTTTTCTTTTTGTATTACTAAATAGCTGGATGTTGTGGTCTTTGCCCACGTTAGTCAGATCGCTTATGTCGACAAGTCAGTCGATTATGACCTAAGGGAGTTCTTTCTCGAGCATTGTCCAAAGTTGAACGGTTTGTTAACCAGAATTAAGGAGCGTGCGTTCCCCGATTGGGATGAGATCACATCAACTCTGGTAAGTACATTTTTATTACGGCAGTTTTATTAGGCATAACTTTTTCTTTGAATATAGAATTATTTTTTTCTGTTTTTGTTTTGCACCTTAAGTTTTTTCATACTAGACTTGTCTTTTCTCATGTAATCAAACTATGATAATTATTTCTTTTTTATATTCCTTGAGCAATTATAAATTATTGATGATGCAGTGATGGTACTAATGAACACTATGCTTATTAATACCTTTAGGGATTAAACACCCATATTCCCGTCGAAGAAAAGAAGGATGTTGAGAAGGATTCTGTCAAGGAGAAGGAAAGTAAAGAAACTGAGAAGGAGAGTGAAGTGATCAAGGATGAGGGTAAAGAGAAAGATGAAAAAGAAGAACCGAAAAAGGAGGCTGATGAAGCCAAATCTTAAAGCTTTTTCATCTCTAGGCTCTAGAAAAGGCAGACGTGAAGCATTCACAAATTTTTGTTTTTAAGAATAATAACCTGAAAAGCGTATAATTATTGATAATGGTTATGTACGACTTCAAAAATTTTATTGATTACTATTTATTATTGTGAAGGTTATTTATATTGCCACTATTATAATATACCTGTTGTTGTCGAACTCCTTTTTTTTATAAAAGATTTTTCCGTTACAATGTTTTAAAATTATTGTTTTATTCTACATGATACATGTATTTTAAATCCTGACCAATTGTGTTTATCTATAGTTTATCTACAGATACAACTCTATATTGCATTTTTAAACTGACGACTATTATATTGTTGAGACTATTTTCATGATATGATATTGAAAATGGTTCGTTTATTTGTTACCGTCATATATTTGCAAGTGTTCTTTTTTGCAATATTGTTTTTTTAAACAAAATATTTATTTATTATTATTAATCATTTTAGTATAATATATGAAATCTTATGTATATATCGATCTGTACAATAATAATAATTACTATTACTTCATCATCATTATTATTATTATTATAATCAATCACGAAAAGGTTATATATCTATATATAATATATTCCTGGATTCATAGAGCGCTGGTAACTTTTTTACTTCAAAAAATTATTACGATGCCGTAATTTTTATGAAGTATTAAAAATCTCACCACTGTATTCTTTTTATTCAGAGAATTTTAAAGCACTATTAGTTAGTACAACAACAAATAACAACATTAATAGTAATAATAATATAGCTTATTATTTTTTACACATTTCTTTTTATACGTACCAATTTAAATTTATCATTATTTTTTGTTGAATTTATTGCTACTATACTATTATATGAAACGATACTGAAAATAGCTCTCCGTACAATGTAACAAACAATGATGATCTTCACCTTACACAAATACACACTTATTTATTGTTATTGTAAACATTTTATAACTTATAATTTCCCTATTATTACCAATAGATGAACTTACATGGACTGCTTTTTATACAAGCTTAATAATAACAATACAAAGTAATTACATATTATATTTCAGAAGGAGAACTTTATAACTAGATATAGACAAACAATTATCTGATAATGATGATGAATTTTTAATTTTTTAATGATAATGTGGCAATTATAAGACTTGATGGTAATGCTATTATTATTATTATTGTGTTTTACAACAAACCAACAGATATATTATGATACAAACTAAAGAGCTAGAAAGTAGCTAAAATCTACAGACATATAAGAGGGAAAAATGATACTCATTCTATATATGGTAATGATGATGAAACACAAAAAAAGGAAAAATATAAAAAAACAATCTGCTGCTAAAACGTACGATTTATATATTATTATAAATAATTTCTCATTATTAAGATAATAATACATATTTATAATGTGCAAACAAACAAAGGAAACAAAAACTAGCTGTTTATTATTTATTGTTATAATACACATACACATAATATAATAACTACATATAAAAAACATAATGCTGCTATATTAGAACAAAAAGAAGATAATGTTTTCATTTCAGCGTGTTTTTCATTCAGTACAGCAACAACATTCATTCAGTATATAATAGTTATGCTTATAATGATAAAAAATATATGTAAATATTGTGAAGCCGTTGGACCAAGGATCTTTCTCATTCTTCTTATACAAATTTTACAAAATGTATAAAAATAATTCTCATACACATAAAGCCAATCGACGAGAGAAAAAAATTTACCTTGGTAAAACAAAATACTGAAGACGAAAGTCAATGTTTATGCACAATACAAGCGAAACTATCTATCTATCTATATTACATATATATTATAGTACAGGGTTAGGCAGAAAAGACTGGGTGTATGGAAACTTTCCGCACTCAAAGTTTCCATTGTTTTAAATGGAAACT
>JAQIVE010000736.1:0-32226 GCA_034698285.1 Sminthurinus bimaculatus | reverse complement strand
GACGCTCACATTAAAACTCTAAACGGAAAATTAGAATTTATGATTAAAGCTTCCTAAAAGATCAGCAAGGTTTTTCAAAAAATAGTACGTTATGCTATATTCTTTATATGCTTAGCAAATATTTTGTGAAAACGCACAAAGGTATCTACAAATTGCTGCCAAATTGTAGAGACATAAACACATGGAGAAACTTCAAAAACTTGTAAAAGTCTCTGTTTTTGTTTCAAGATCAAGCAGATGAGGTTGAGCCTGACAAGTCAGACTGTCAGCCATTTCGATAGAGTAACTATACATACAAAAAAAGTGAAACAATTTAGCACTGAACAATACTGTATCTATACATATCGGCCAGGAATTTGGAATTCGGGTTTGACATCGTAAGGATATCGTAAAATGGTGAAACCTCCTTTAGGATTTCATGCTGATCCTCCCCTCTCCATTCTTTCTTCTATTTTACCCGTTTTTTACACAAAAAAGCTCATTAGCTACATACTTATTTCTGCTCGTACTTACTTACATACTTATGTATGGAAGAAAAAATATCTTTTATGTTTTCACGCTCTATCTACACAATTGTATGTATATGTATCGAGCTGTAAAAGTACTAGTTTTTTGAACAAAGTGTGCAGTCACATACGATACGTACATTGTGCAACAACAACAGTCTGGTCTAATTCTAGATGCATGTATGTAACTTATGTATGTATCTATATTTGTTCCTGCTCCTGAGTTCCACTCATCCGTAAGAATAACACACACAGTGGAAATGTCACTCAAAAATCTCAGGAAAAATCCTGCGCATACATACATACATACATACTTTATGTACGTAAAAATACGCAAACAAATAGGCAAACGCAGGGGGAAAAACAAAAACACAAACAACTGCACAGTTTTTCAACACAGATTGTCGCAGATTGGAAAAAAGGGAAACGGTGACTGTCTCTTTGCCTTGCTTTTGCTTTTCTGCTGAGCAAGCACCCACGAAACCCTTTTCACTCTTTTTTCCCATGTCGTGTGTGGCTCAATAATAAAGTGTTTCTTCCTCCTGTAAAAACACCAGAAATCTAGCCACATAAAGTTAACATGGAACATGTGCATATTATTAGGCATTCCTGGTGTCTTTATGAGTGCTCAAGCTCAAGTTGAATTTAAAGAAAAAGATGAAGCTGGAGCTTAAGGTAGCAAGTTTATGCTTCTTGCTTTTTTCCTTTTCCCTTGAGCTTTTATGAGGTTTTCATCTTTTTTTCTCTACCGAGAAAAGTTCTATTCCTATCCGTGAAAAGGCAAAAAAAGTGAATATTAGCGACAGAATAAACTAGTTTGCATATTTATATTATACACGTCTATTTCTCATATGTATGACAAGGATATCTTTTTTTTACATAACTGTGATATTTGTACTACTGCTAAAATTTACACAGTAAACATAGTAAAAGAAACAGTTTTTGAGCTTGAAAATGTTTGTGACAAGAAGTGAGGGAATCTCTTATGCTGTATCACTTGGCTTTGGCTTTGGCAGTGTTGTGTGGCAGATTAGCTCAATGATAAGAGAACACACGCACGCCAACAGGTTTTCAGTTTTTAGTTTAGTTTAGCCAGGCTCTCAGATTTGAGAGCCGTATAGCCGTGGCCATGTGCCTCAAGCCTCAAGTAAGTCAACGATTCTATTTTCTATTTTGACTTTTTCCACCCATTTTACATTTTTTCCACATCACATTAAGTTTCAGTTCAATTTGAGGAATTTATGACTCCTTGCAAAACTCAGATGTGTGTGTATAGAGAGAATGTTGTGTAAATAGTAAATATTGTACAAGTTGGTTTTGTACAGATTCAAGGGGAAAGAACCCATGGGAATTTGCTGCTTCTTCCTCTTTTTCTGCATGTAACTTCTTTTCACTTTCCTTTAATGCTTCTGGTTTGTCTTCCTCTGTTTTAGCAATAAAATCAAACGCTCGTTTATTTGACAGCCTCAACTCATCTCGTCTCGTCTCGTCTCGTCTCGACTTGGTCTCATGTCCGTCCATCACAAATTTACATGCCCTACATTTGACACATACATTGTATATTGTACGACTTTTTGTATACATTAGCAAACATCTGGCTCGTGCAATTTGTAGCAGAGTTTTGACTCGAAAGAAATTTGCAAAGCCCAGGAAATAAAGAAAGCTGTGTAATAAAATGCAAAATCAGTATTTGGAGGAATTATTGTAAATGAAATAAAAGTTTTAAATTATTAAGAAAACAATAATTGCAAAATAATTATTACTATTTTGGAGCAAAATGTTTCGAATTTGTTGCTTAAAATTATCTAAATCGAAAACTCTTTCCCCATTCACTTTTTTACAGCGACCATAGTTAATAAATAAACGCAGCAAATATTTGTATGGGAATGGAGTGTAGACAGCGGACAAGATGAATGGCCAGGGAAAATTCCACACAGTTGTATGCGTTTCCATTAGTCATTTTTAAACATTCGAATTGGACTGAGCTTAAAGTTCTAGCTTCGCAATACGGTTTTAACCTGTTCATTTTACTGTGGTAGAGAACGAGGAATCATATGGAATTTTTGAAGTATTTTACGTTTTATTTTATGGATGCACCCGCTTTAAATTTGTGTCATCTCCCCTTGTTAGCTCATGTGCACGGACTTGTACATTTATACATGCACACTGAACACTGTATAGATACCACGTGCATAACTATACTAAGAAGTAGATGAAAGACGAAAACCTCAGATCCAGCTAGTGAGTCCCGGCGTTTCGATTCAAAAGTCATTAAATTAAATATAGAATTTTTATTTGCCTTCTCGATTTTTTTGTTTTACAAGGTTTTTCACCTCCTTCCCTTTCGTCTACTTTCTTCCTCTTCCTTCATGAAAATGAGGCGAAAAGTGGAGTAAACTAACTTACATGTAAAAGAGGAGCCAGCGCTTATAAGCATTCAGCCGTCAAACTCAAAATCAAATCAACTAAAATCAAGTCGAGACTAAAATATGCATACAGCTATCGGTCCATTGAAATTATCAGTACATAAACTTTGGCTCTTTATCCAATTTAAAAATCTTCCTCTAATTTTATCGTTTTACTAATGTACTTTTTGTTTATTAGTCGACAACAGTTTGCTAAAACCTCAAATACCAAATAAAATACAGCATAAAGAAACAAATTGCCCCTGATCAATTTATCTGCAATCCTTTGTCAACAGTTCCATAATACGAGCTTGGAATTTATTTTAAACATACTTAAAAATCTGTCACAATAAAAGCCCAACTATTTTGTTTGAAGAGTGATTTTTCCCTTGAAAATCCCCAAAATCGTCAACAGTCTATTAGTTATCAGTTCATCAAGCTATACTTACATACACAATGCATAAAATCTTTTGTAATTTTGCTAAAAATGAATTTACTGCTATGCTGTCTGAGGTCTTTTAAAGAAAGGTTTCCCAACTTTATTCAGGTGAATGGAATTTTATCATCTGTTCTGATTCAGAGTTACCGGGTCGTCCAACTTACCGTTAGCCAAATCAGGCGAATTCTAAATTCTAACTCAAAACTTTGAGAGGCACATAAAACGTTGAAAAATTCTTTGTTCCTTCGTGTATTTATGTCTGTATCTATTTCGGACGGATGTTTTTCTATACGCACTCTCTGCCGGTGTAATAAATAAAAAGAAAAATGTGTACCTACGTACATACTCTTCATCCACAATTGTTTTGCTCTCCTTTCTCTGTTCAACCTGCTGAAATTAAACAAGGCGGTGGAATGAGAGAGATGGCGATAAGGATTAAAGGCAAGTTATGTTCAGGCAGCCAGCAGACGACAGACAGACATTTAAGAGAGTCGCAGTCACATTCATGCATACAGTCAGTCAGGCAGGGAGCCAGTCAATGGATGGATGAGAAGAAAAGAACAGAATATCGCACACATAATATATACAGCATAATAGAAAACGGCCTTTAAATGTCGAGCCGTGAAACAGTAAAAAATACCGTATATTGTAGATACTTTCAAACCCGAAACTAAATCCGAATCTCTCTCCGGGGAAGGAACTTCGAATTCCATCTCCATTTCTATTACATAATGTGGAATAAAATAAACAACATAAAGCACGAGAAAAAGTGGTTCAACACACGTCTTTGTGTGGTGCTGAAGATGAGGAGCATAAGATACATAACATTTAGCATTACCCATCTACATATGTACATAGGCATATCTTTATCTTTACTCTACCGTAATTTTACGAGTCTCTCGACGGACGTTTTCAACCTGTCATCGAATTTCCATAATGACTTGCTAGACAAGCAAACAGTCAAGCTGAATACTGTATGTAGAGCTGACGGACCGTTTACCGTCTTGCGTTTTGCCTTTTCATTTCCGCAAAATTATTTTGGTTACAACAACAAATACAATAAAATGAAAATGAATTACATACATACATTTTGACTTGGGTGCTCTCCGGGTTCGCAACATTTCCGAGGAGTCATTGAGCTAAAAGCTGATGATGATGGTGCTAAAAAGTGAAACTTGTCTGTATACTGTATACATACATACAAGGAAAATGAGGGAGAATTCGGATCTTGCCAGAAATAATTGCAGTTTACACCAGGCCATATGTACGATTGAGATAATGTGAACCAGGTGGAAGAAACAACAGAATCAAACAAAGAAACTTTCCTTCAGGTAAAATTTAAAGGTTTATAATCTGTAGATTTTTAATTCAGAGTTTCTGATCAACCAATCTGGTATAAAAAAATCGGGGATCTTTCTGTCGGAAACGGAAAATTCGTGTATAAAACGAGCTGGCTGATTGTTGCCCTGGTGTGAGTGACTGACTGCCTGCTTGACTGACTGACTGAATAACTGACTGGCTGAAAGTGAGAGGATCTCAAGATGATCTCGCATCTCACATTTGTGGTGAGGTGTGAGGAGATGAGGAAGACGTGAGGAAAAACATCAAATCTTGTTTCTCTGTGCAAAATCCTCCACCTGGACTCAATATCCGAGTGCGCTGTACGCATACATTCTACATACATATAGATCTTACATTTATCTCCATCTCTTGTCTTGGGTCTGATGGCGAGACAAACAAATAGTCATGATGAATCTTGCCTGGCAGTCTGCCCTTACAAATGCAGCTACTTATTCGCTATACATTACTTTGCCGCCTTCCGATGTATGTTATTTTTCATTTCACTTTCCATTTTATATCTGCCTCTTCCATCGCTTTATGCATACATATACATAGATATAATATACCTGTGTCAGGATTATCGGTATCGGCATCGGGATCAGTATCAGTATCAAATTCGCATGTTGGAGTCAAGCACCGAGACCGAGATAAGGATGAGAGATGGAAAAGATTCAGACTACATATACATCTGCAATATGTGCATAGTCTGAGTGTCTAAACTGCCAAAGTCTAAACTTTTGGCTTAATGTGAAATGTTTAATGTGTGTGTGCAAAAATGAAGTATCAAGTCAATATTTCAAGTCCCACATAATACGAAAAACAAATCCAATACAAATTATTTACATAAGTATTTGTGTGTACAGTGTACAGTGTACAATGTATAAACTTTATTTTGATCGCTCCTTTATTTTATTGTCTCAATTCTGAAAAATATCAGTTGACAAATGCTCCAAATGTCTTGTTTTTATTAATTCGATACTTTGTACAAAAAAATAAAAATGCAGTTTGTACACATACCGGTAGCAATATAGTTCTTCCTCGCGTATCGTAAATCTTTTACTCCTATTCTTTTGTTTAGGAGAAAGTACATACATACGTGAAAACTACATGGAAAAGGCAGCCGAGTTTCGTTTTTTCTCCCAATTCTGCAGGCCAAGTCAAGGTCTGCAATAAATTTGCAATTTTATCCTCTTTATACTAATTGAAAAAACTTGTCTGGCTCTTCCTCCTGCTGTATGGTTATTTTATCTTGATACGGACACGGACGATTCAATGGCCAATACGAAAATAAAGTATTTCCTTTTAACTTTATATACGTACATACATTTTGCAAAAAAAACTATTCTGTTTTATACCGTATTTTATTCAATAAAAAATACAGACGCAAAAACGTACATACATGCACAACAGTCCAACCTGAAATTGAAAGCGGCGATAAATAGGGACGAGACTGGACGGTAGTAAAATAAAAAGTGAATAAAAATATGCATTCTATTCAATTCAATGTTGATCGTCGTAATTTTGTACGATGACAATTTATTTGCCATTTCCCCTAGCGAAAGATCTCTACAAAGCCCAAGTGGACATTAAGCTTAGGACATGGTACATCTGTATAAGTAAAATAAAATATAAAATTTGTTGTACTCTTGACTTTCTCCCCCTGTTTCGTGCTTGTTGATTTGACAGTACATTTTATTTCACATGGAACAGCAGACGAGTATAAAAAATCGTCTATAAAAAGTACATTGACCGCGCTTTCTTTAACGTTTCTTCCCTTTGCAATGGAGCATATCAGCCAGGCCATACAGATAAATTGTAGCGTACATTTGAAATTTTCGGATCGGGTAGAGAGGATAGATACATTTATTTATGTATTCATATTATATGTATAGATACGATAAATGTAAATACACATTACACATATATGTTATGTATGTAGACTGTTTGTATCTGTATCTGTATGTGTGAAAGACGATGCCGCCGTTTCCCTTTGTTTTTTGCTCATTCGGCGAGTGCAGCACAGCAGACAACTCAGCATGAAATGAAATGAGCGCGGATTTCTTGTATCCACTTGTGAAACAAAAAATGAACCCAGAAGGAGAACCAACATCAGCCTTTCATGTCATCGACTCCTTTTCTCTCTTTTTTATTCCTTTGGGCTCCTTTCCTTTCCTTTCCTTCCCTTCACTTTCCAGTGACTCGATGAAAACCAAAAGTGACTCTGAACCAAAAAGCCAAAAGTGGAGGAACTCTTTTTTGCCGCAGAAAAGTTCCTCGATGTACATTTTTCAGCATCAAATAATAATAGAATAATAATTATTCATTAATTCATTCATTCATTCATTCATTGGACTTTCACTCGGCTGGCTCTTTCAATGTTTGCGGAAACTTTCCCCGGTTTTAATAAACTATGAAACGATGAATAATTTTGGTTATTACTGATCTTTCTGCATGCAGTGTGTTGTGATTTTGCACTTGCTCTTGCTCTTGCTTTTGATGACTTCAATGACTTGTGCTGCTTGTGACTATTTTAGTAAAGTCATCATCATCGAGCCCTCGTCTTTTTCATGTCAGACCATTAGCACACAAATAAAACCAATTAATTCCCGACCGATCCCATCACTTTCAGCTCACGATCAGCGGAAAGTCGTCTCTTCTCAGTAATATTCAGTGGTACAGAATTCAAGACTCAAGATGTGCCCACAGTTCCCAGTTCACCCAATTTTGGACCCTCACATCATGCACAATGCACAGTCAACAGTCACACTGGAAGAATTTCTAGCTGAATTTGGCCATGTACATCGAGATTTCTATTGTATAATGCAAAATATAATATAGTTCGAATGCAAACGCAAAGGATGGTATAAGTATAAG
Source organism: Sminthurinus bimaculatus (assembly GCA_034698285.1). NCBI lineage: Eukaryota > Metazoa > Arthropoda > Collembola > Symphypleona > Katiannidae > Sminthurinus > Sminthurinus bimaculatus. Next base: position 24,661 of record JAQIVE010000736.1, on the reverse strand, counting down.
ATTGAGAATAAGGATATAGAATATAGGGGAGAAAACGAGACATATTTATGTGCAGATGGAAACAGGATGTTGATAGCTAGACGGATGATCTGACACTTAAACTTTCCATGGACTTTCTGCTGCTTCTTCTACTTCTTCGTCGTCTTTAAAGTTCTAAAGGATGGTGGGAATGAGGAGAGAAGGATCATGATGATAATGTTGATGATCATGACACGGTTGAAAGACAAAAGAAATGAAGGAGAGCGAAAACGGGAGCAAGACACGGAGAAAATCTATCCGCGTGTAGAAAAGATTAATTCAAATGAGCCGGATGAAAATGAAGATTCTTAAAATGGCGAGGCAGTTTACACTCTAAGCAAAAAATAAAAAGAAGCTCTTGTAAAAAATTTTCAAAGGGAGTGTTAACGTAATCATATTATATGCAGAACAGTTATCAGTTATCAAACTAAGCGTCTGTATCTATTGTATATGTATTGTACATTGTACATACAGTAAGTTTGCACGTTAAAAGTTGTCAATGTGCAAAATAAAAACCAAGACTTTGAATGCCAAATGAATGACTGTAATACATCTTCTCGGGCGATGCCCATTTATTTACTTCAAGGCGGAATTCACACTCAGATTCCAGAAGGAGAATCCGAATTTGAATCCAAAGCCGAATTCGAATTCAAATCAAAGGCAAGAATAAAAAAGTGCTTCACATTTTTCCTCGATTCATCATTTGATTCGATTTGAGAGTCGTTTCTCTTTGCCTTCCACGAATCTTGACTGTTTACTATTTAAATGTGGTTGACAGCCCACGTGCACACATTTCATTCGTTTATTCGTCTACATACTGCATGGAATCTTCTTAACTTTTGTACGACACACATGATATACCGTACTTCCATGTGTGCCTGTAATGTTCATGTTGATGTTGACTCATCACGGGGATCCTTCTCATGTTTTTAATGCCACATGCCACATGGATGGATCTCCAACTGTACAGATAGAGATACAGCAAGTTTTGATGCTAGCAGGTATTTCATTTACAATACTGTACACTGTACATACTCATGAACGACACGATACACACAACCGAAGAGGGAGAAGATACGCGGAAAGCGCTATCAATGTGTGAAAAATTCATTTGTCCCATCAACACTATGGCTGAAGGAAGGAAGGAAGGAACTGCAATGCCTAGTTACTTACTACGCATAATCTTTTCCCTATTTTTTCAATGTCTTTATACTTTATACACTATACACATACGATACGATACGATACTATGTGCATTTTGCTGCTTCTTCTTGTTTGTCACATCCTCTCCTTTTCCTTTTCGTCCTCCTCTGCCTCCCGTGCACACACTGTTTACATTGCAATTACTATAAATACTCTCGAGGGAGAGTCACAAAAAAATTATCCAGAGAGAAATAGACTGAAAGACAGAAGAAAGGTATGTACAGAACATATTATACGAGCATATACATATACAGTCAGAGCGATGCTTCGTTGACACATTCATGATCCAAAATACGACAACAAAATACAAATATCATACATGCAAGATCACGGCATGGCATCGCACCCGTTGACGGTTTTCCCTGGGATGCTGTATTTATTCGAGATCTTAGCCTCAAAGGCTGAGGGACGGGCTTCACGGCAGGAATCAAATTAATTGGAGGAGAGGAGCTTATAAACAAGATGAAAATAGTATAACTGATTTATTATGTGCAATTTTTTATCACCACATGCAGATTCTTCAGCAACACATAACGTTCTGTAACCTTATGTTGTGTTTCCCATGTTTTTTTATTTTATTTCAATGCATCTGCAGGTTTGAAAGTTAAAGTCGGGCTCTCACTTGTACTCATCGCTGTTTTTGCTTTATTCTATTAAGTTCATCATAATATTGAATTAAAATCTTGAAAGACTTCTTAACGACTCTCAGCTATCTATAAACATGTACAGAGGGAAGGAAAGAGTTCAGAATTTCATGGAGGACAGGACGTGCAACGTGCATGTATGAGAAGATAGAAGAAAAATCATTCACATTGCACAAGGCTTCTTTCAGCAGTTTCATTTTCAGTGTCATTGTCTTTACAATTTATACAGTTATATCCAGATTTTGTATACAAAATGTAAGAACTGTACAGAAATCGACAGGGACATGTATCTAGAAAACATTCATGACACGTAAAAGGTCCGTACGGATCTTTACGGAAATTTACAGCATTATAGTTTACTTTTAAAAAGTTCTGTTTTTTCAAGAAAAGTATTCAACGTTTAAGATTGGCCTGCAAGGCTAGCTTGCGCGAAGCGCGAGCTGGCTATTTGCATATGTACATTTATTTATTTGCATGCTTGTATGTATGTATGTATGTATGTACATTGTACATTGACTCGATAAAAAATCACAGCGTAGAGCACAATGAAATCAAGTGTGAATAGTGGGAGAGCTTGAGGATGCAAAAGACTGTGTGGAAAGACGTAAGGAGACTTTTCCCTCTTTAGTAATGGAATTACTTGACTCTCACTAACGTATCCGTAACCTAAGCGAAAGGCCACTGCTTCTTATGCTAACCTCTTTATGTATGTATACTCGGGGAAAGAGTTAAGTTGAGATTAACATGTTCAAATGAAAGAGAGTAATCGACTCTCTTGTAGGCCTTTTCTCTCCTTATTTTTTGCTTCAAATCTCAATTCTCCTGGAATCCCAAATCGAATGGAAACGAATAGAGTGGGATGGAATGGAATGGAAAAACAAAGGCAACATTTCCAATGTGTGTGAAATGTAATATCTTTTGCTTCTTCTTTTCGTCGTTTCTCCTTTTTGCTTCTCCCCATTGAATGTCGATTTCGAAATGTCATTTCAACGCGGGCGAGGAGGAGAAACCGAGGACTTTACACAATTACATCATTCAATGCGCACTCTTTATTAGTGTTTCTCTATTCCAGGATATTTTTTAACGCTAAAGGTTCCTGATCAAAGTTGGAGCTAAAGTTGTATTGTGGGCACTCTTTATGCAAGCGTTGGATTAAACTTAAAATCAAACCAAGCAAACGAAATGTTGAACTTGACACAACGAGGCCAAAATATGCAAAAGAGACCTCCTTCAAAAAACATTTGCCAGGTTATGGCTAGACAAAAGTTCAATTAAATGTGCAAATCATGCCAATCTTGTTGCACACTAGAAAGTATAGCAAGAAGTCAAAGAACATGAAGATGACATGACACTCTAGCAAAATTTTCAAGGCATTGTACATTATGAATATTTACATGTTCAATGTATGCATGTATATATTGTATATATTATGTATATTTTCCGGGAGTTCTCTAACCTTCAGTGCACGTTGTCATCGTATAATGCAAATATAATGATGCTGTCTCTGCAGTATTTCACATAATACATGCACAATACAGCTGCATGATTCCAAATTTTGGCCTCCGATCTTCTTCTTCGTCTTTCTCATTGCACAAAGTTCAAAGCAAAAGTAAAACGTACGACACCACTTGTAAAAAGCATCATACAGTTTGTCGACTCTTTTGCATTATAAGATTCAAAAAAGACTCCGTACACAGTACACATAGATAGGTGTGTAATGTGTATGTATGTATGTATTTCTTTTTCCCCCTCCTGTTCTTTATTTTTTGCCCCCACATTTTTTGTCGTGGCTGCCAAAAATCCAAAGTTGTACATACATAGAAGATTGTAAATTTAAAATAAAATCCCATTCTTTCCTTTACCCTAGCAATTCTCTCTTGGTTAATATGCAAGTGTACCGACTACACATGAGTATGAGTACGAGTACGAGTACGAATACATTATGCCCAATATGTAGAATGAACGGAAAAGAATGTAAAAGTTAAAAGTTCTATCACTAAACTTTAGTGCATTGCAATCAACAATGTAAAATGTACAGTACACAGTGTTGAGAGTACAGTAGAGCCCAGTCTAAAATCGAGAGCATGTCCCATTTGGAATTTGCATTATCTACTTTTTATCTGTATCGTATTATGCATTACTATTATTACTATGTATTATTATTGTTATGTATCTCTCCGTGAAAAATATATAGATTTTTTTCTTGGGTCTGTGTATCTTACTTTTAAAACTCTTTCTGCACTGTACATATAAAGTATGGAGTATACATACATTATACATACTGCAAAGTTCTTCCGCTCGTTTTCCGTGACGTTCCTCGAAATAACTCTCGACTTGCTTCCATCGTCTCCTTCCTCACAGACATTAAATTATGTACAGAGACTTTATAAGGAAGACGTTGGAAATTTCTACTTGTAAACTTGTGAGTCAGACTTCGATTCCCTTGAAGAAGAAGGAGCAGAAGAAAAAGAAGAAGGAGCAGCAGTAAAAGAAAAAGAAAGGCAAACAAGCTGATGATGCGACCGCTCTCTATTTTATTATAGCTGTCTATGACTCAAAGTCAAATTGGGTGCAGATTGCAAAGCTAAAATTGTGGTGACGGAATCCAAATAGCTATTGTCTCTTTGCTCCCTTTAGATTTCAGGTAAGGTATAGAAAAACAGATCTCTTGTATGTATTTATTTATGTGTAAATCTAAGCATATATAGCTTGTAGTGTAATATGTAAGTCGCACATCTGTTTTTACTTTTTACTTGTAAAGACGAACAAAAATTAATTTTATTTCCCTGTACTCCACAGTTATGTATGTATAATGTATATGCGGGTGGCTTGAGCTTGATTCCTAAATTGTCAATGTTTAAATGACAACTTGGAGTTTGTAAAAATGTTGGCGTGAAACATTTATTTACTTAGTGTTTCGCTTAATCTAGTTTATCACGAGGATATGACGTGGCCTGGTCTTCTTTGGCATGGTCTGCAGAGTGCACAGTGCAGAGGGAAAATAGGAGCAGGCTTAAGGAAATTTAATGGCGAAAATGAAGAAACGTCAAGAAAAACAAGGAAAAGTATATATAAAAATCCGAGAAAAAGTCTCGTCATCTCACCTCACTCATTCACTCTCTCTCTCGCTTACTCTCTATGGCTTGTCATCATTCATTGGTTTGGTTGGATTTTGGGTTTGGGTTTCAGTTTCAGTTTGGGCCTCCGTCTCGGGTATCTGTTGCCGTTACTGCCAAACTTTTCAAAACTCAACTAAAACTTGTTTCTCCAACGCCTCCGCACACATAAATTCATATCTATGAGTCTATGAGGGTAAAGAGGAAGGAAAAACCGCAGGAAATACCGAGAAAAAATTCACCCAGAATTGCAAGCTTTTCTTCTCGTCTGTTCCATGAGTTTGTTCAAGTATGAAATGAAGCGCTTTCTTATCTTTCTAATACTTTTTCTTTATCAATATACGGAAAGATCTTCTTTTTTGTTTCTTTACAAAATACATTCATAAAATTCGGTCGTTCTTCTAAAAAGATGCCCAATTCCAAAAAATCATGTGGAGAGATATCATGTGCTTGTACCCTCGGCAAAAATTAATTTTGCGTTTAAAACATAAAAACTTTCTGTTATAAGCGCATATTTTTTGTTGTTCTAGAAATCCCGACTAAAATCCATTCCATTTTGCTGTGTGTCCAATTCAGGTGACAATAAAGTGACGGCGTTCCAAATGAGAGGTGAATCTGATAAGTGGGGTAAACGTCGACATGCAAGACGGGACAAAAGAAGGCAGGCAAAAACCGTAGGAAAACGTCAGAGACCCAAGATTGACTGTACATTGTACAATGTACGTACTGACTCATTGTGACAGACGGGGACACAACTGGAGATAGCAGTTGTGTGTGTGTGTGTGTGTGTACATTTTGTGCATTGTATTCTGTACTGTAGTTATTGTGGACACGGCCAAGGCGATTCTCGACAAAACTCAACGACAACGGACAAGGACAATGACAGTGTCAATGATGACGATGAAAACGACAACGAAAGCAAAAGTAAAAACAACAACAACATGAGAGGAGTAAATATGTACATACATGTACAATGTACAAGAACGGTTAAAAGGAGAAGAGAGGAGAGAAGGCAAGACAGGACGAGTGAAGGAGATGAAATTGGGAGCCAAGCAGAGACGAAGAATATAAGAAACGAAAAGAAGGCAGAAACAGTAGAAGAAGAAGAATGAAAATAAGAGAGAGAGAGAGAGATGAAGAAAGGCGGCAAGTTACATCATACACTCCACTTACTCTCATTTCACCCTCTGGAGTCGGGCCAAGGAGCGGGCGAGGAGCAGCCAATGACTCCGAATCTCGTGAAACTCCCCAAATCCATCCAAAGACAACAAGAAGGAGAGCAAAGGAGCAAGAACAAGACGGAGACAAAGCAGAAAGCTCAAGCATAAGAAGAGTTGCCAACCCACGATGAATTTCACATGCTCTGTCATACAAATAGACGATAAACGGGAATCTCTCTCCCTTTCTCTCTCTCTTGTTTTCTGTTTCTACATAAATAAATGAGCGATAATATGTTGTGTCTATGTGTACAGGCAATTGTCATGTCATTGTATGATTGTGATTGTGATACACACAACTTTTGTCTCTTTTTTCCTCACACTAAATTCATTCGCGCTAAGCTCTCAAATGAACGCTGAATTTAATGTTTAAAATCATCCTGAAGCATTAGCTGTTTATTATTTTGAGTAATCCCAACTATTTAATACATTCAGAATTTTACTTTTAATTGTTTGTCCGGTGTCCACTTCTTGGAATTTTTTCGGGGTTGTACTTTTAACTTGAACTTGCAACTTGAAGCTCCATGCCCATATGTACATACAATGTTGTTGATAAAGGTTAAAAAACTGACTGGATATAAGATAAAAATTGTGATTCACATTTTCATACATTTTCGACATTTCTACGCAGTGCATCACATCTCCATATTTAGACGAAACAATGAAGTGGGGATGACAATGAGGATGAATGGAATGGGATGGTAATGTGAGGCTGTTTTGCTGGTTTTGCTGATGCTGCAGTAGAATAAAACAGATGATAATTTATCTTTTTTGAGAAACAGAGACTTTTTCTTATTCTCCTTCTCCGTCCTCTGCTTGCTCACAGAAAGAAAGAAAGAAAGAGAAAGAAGGACAGAGAGCAGATGTAATGAGTTGATACGCGATCATGCAGCATCTATCGTATGTACATACATATGTATGTACAATGTACAGCAAACTGACTTGAGTTGCGAGTTGAGTCGAGTTTCACAGCGAATTTCCCATGTGTCAAAAGTCTAATGGTGTTTCGTATATGAGAGGATAAAATCTCTCATTCTTATTTCCATCTCCGCTCTTTGCCTCCTTCGGCCGTACAACATTTCCCTATTTCTCTATTATACAATCCTCAATGTATCTGTAACTGTAACTGTATCACAATCACTATCGTACTTTTCTTCGTCTTCTTCATAATCTTGTCCTTAGGTTCATTTTGTTGTCATGTTCATTTTCTGCAGTCTCATTTCTCCTTTTGGTGTGAGTACAACACGAGTGGAAGTTTTTTTTTCACAAAGTCAGTACATATTATGTACTATTGTACATATAATCTAAGGAAAAGGGCTTATTTCTTACGACTGGTCTGTCAAAATTGTTATTCCTATATACGTAACGTGTATAGTGTATATGTGCAGAATCTAAGCAAAAACTCTACAAGAAAATAAATAATAATAAACTAAAGCTTTGCCCTTCAGATCTAAAAACTATGCTCGATTATGTATAATGTTCAATACACATAATACATACATAGGTAAGTGTTAACATTGACAGTGGATTGAATTTTGGAATTCTGATCTGTTCTTTGCCATGAAATAATGACGATTTGGTAACTACATATGTACGCGGTAAAAAAGTATGGATGTAGGATGCCTTAGGCTTGAGAAAACATTGTCAACGGATGAAATTACATCAATATGAATGATCACCCAAAGGTCGGATCACTATTTGGGAAAATATTATTACGCATTTTCAAAGCAAAAATAGAACTGGAAACGGAGATGGTGAAAGCGTCATGTTATAAGATCTGTATTTTATAACATATTCTAAATAACTATGCATGATTTTTGTTTTTGCTCTTACTTTTTAACGATTCCCTACAACTTAAAGAGTGTAAAAATCATTATAATAATTGTAAGCCTAAAAGGTGTGAATACTTTTTATGCCTTTCGGTTCAATCGAACGGATAATTTTAGCCAAGTTAATAACAAGTATCCATGTATGTATGTACATAGTTCGTTTGTTGGTTAGTTCAGACTACTACCGGACTGGTCAAGTTGGCCCTGTCACATGTTCCTGATGTATGGACGAACGGGGATGAATAAATAAATTTCGGGTAGATTTAAGACCTGGTTAACTACTCCTCTGACCACAATCACTCTGTCAACTTCGGTCCCACTTCGTCCGCTCATTCTGGAGCCTACAAGCCTACAAGTAACTACATACATACTACATACATAATTGCAATCGATAGTTTTCTACATACATAGATGCGAGGAATTTGAGTTGAATTCCAGAATCAGAATCAGAATCACTAGCCCAAGCCAACGCCAAGTCAGATCTACTTTTCCTCTCATCCCAGCATCGCCCGCCTCTATTAGTCTCATTCCATTGTAGATATTCTATTCTATTTTCTATTGTCATTCCACTGGCCTCCCTTTCACCAACCACTTCACGTGAACTTCGCACCTTTTCCCCAAGAACCAAGATTCCCTTTCATTTATTTCACTCCACTTCTATATATATATATACTTCATTCTACATACTTTATTCTCATCTCAGAGTGCGTAAAGCTAAAACTGGAGCCGAAGCTCAAGCACAGCCCGCTTTATCGATGACCATCTCATCTCTCTTCCCATTCATTTACACTCCTAAATGGTCATCACATTTAGACTGGGAGAGATAGAGTGGGACGGGGAAAATATGCAAGCCAACAAATTCCACGCTGTCCTCATCATCATTTGAGGTAAAGGATTACCGATATAAATTATTATTATTGTCCTTCAATTATTTCCCTGAATTTTATAGATTATGCAAATTATTTTGCAATGCGATGCATTCAACTTTATAAAATTAGACGGCACGTAAAAAATAAAAACATTATGAGAATTGCTCAATGGAGGGCGACGAAATAAAAATGCAAAAGACTTTTACAAGAAGATCATCCTCAATCTTTTCTCAACTTCATCCAAAACCCCAAATAGATGATCAATTTATGGTTTCTGGCTATATTACAGCTATTCTTGGTTTTTTTCTCGATAGTGCAGAGAAACGAGAAGAAAAACATAATAATTTTCAAGTAGAGTTGACTTGCCTTTACTTGACTTGACTTTGAGATTGTTTGCATAGTTTAATGTAAATATTCACAATGTTTGTAAAGTATACCGAGTGTGCATACAATACCCATAAAAATTTGTACAAAGATACGATCTATATAGATATGCCTCTGTTTATATATATGTATGGATAGAAAGTAGAAAGCAGGAGTGGTGAAAGTCGAGGCAAGGGTGAAAGTGAATATTCAGGCCCCGGATGTAATACAAAGTCATGAGCGAGCATCAAACATAAAACATAAAATTCATCCCTAGAAAAATACGTATAATATGTACACGTATGTACAGAAAGGAGGGAAAGGGGAAGAGAAAGCAATGTATTGTATTGTATTGTCGGATGGTCTACATACATACATACATAGCTGTAGATTGTAGATATATGGCGGAAGGAGGAGGGTGAGCGAGAGTTGGGGTGGGGGAAAGATGGGGAGAAAAGAGACAACAAACCGTAGCCCGATCTAGCAAGACATATGAAGAAATATGTAGAGAGAGAGATGGAGGAAGGAGAGAAGTGGAGCAAAAAGAAAACAGCCAAGGGATCATCACCATGATGGCTATATGACTATGACTATGACTATGTATATTACCATGACTATGAATATGACTACGAGTGTGACGATGCCTCTCTTGGATTTGTGTGGCATGCTACAAATATTCCTACATACAGTTACATAGTCACATACATACGAGTACAGAGTATGTACTACCATCCAACTTTCTCTCGCTCTGTTTCCTACGTTATTGTTTGCACTTTGTCTGTCTGTCTGTCTCTCCTCTGTTTACTCACATTTACATTTGCTATTTGCTCCACAATATTTTCTCGACATTTTACCCAGGATTCAAGCCCACACAAATCTGTGAATAATACCCATCTATCTCCACTTACTTATCCTTATAGTTGCATAGGCAAAAAAGAAGGCAAGGGCAACCCATCATGAAGGCGAAACGGGAAAGGGGCACATTTTTCTACCCCCGCTTTCTCCTTTCATCCCAGATTTTCTTCCGCCTCGAAAATTTGCATACCGCCAAAATTTACTGTTAATTGCAACTTGAGTTTGAGAAATAAATACATATGTGCGGAAAACATTCAAAAAGTTCTTCTTGAAAAACGTTCAATGGCAACAAAGTGTCACAAAAATTCCCGAGATTTGGTCAGCCTTTGCGCACTTTTCATAGATTTTTCATTTCCCTCCACTAGTTTTAATACATTTAGCAAAAGAACATCCAACAATAAGAAAATTAAAAAATGTTTTCGTCTATTTGTAAAACAAATGTAATAAAGCCAAGAATTCTTATCAATTGATCATACTTTATCTTATTTAAAAAAAATGAATTTCTCCAATCCCAAGGGAAAGCATGGACCAAGTGTTTGTATAATTTGAACAAAGTTTTGTGCACAAAAATTCTAAGCTAATCTTATAAATAATCATAACTTAATAACATACCATAAAATGCGCACAAGACAATGGACAATGTTTTTATTCGGTTGTGTCAACAAAATAAATGAGAAATAAAAATGGAGCACGAAGATAATATGCATACGAGTGTATGTACGAAAGTGAATAAAAATACAAGTATCTACATATATATGTATACGAATACGAATACGCAGTCATGAATATGAAACATGAAATATGAGAGGAGGGCAAAATGAGTCCTTTTGTATATAATATGGACTGTGGACACTATAAAATTTCCCATGTTTAGTTATTACAGCTCCAGTGAATGACTATGACTATGAGTATTAGTATGAGTATGAGCATGACTATGACTAGTCACAAAGTAACTATGACTGCTGGATGAAGGGAGAGAGACGTTGGAATTCGGGGAATTCGGAATCGGAATTTCGGATTCGGAGTCATCCCGAGATTCGGTGGGATGTAAGTTAATGGAGGAGCTATACATAATATACATATACATGCAGACGATGGAGAAGATAAAATATATTGAGATGATAACCATAAGGAGAAGAGTTGCTTTTCCTTTACTTTTCTTTCCTTTGCTTGTGTATACAATGTACATATGCATACATACTAAAGTAGTCAAGTCACAGTTTCCTAATGTAATGTGTGTGTTTGGTTTGTCTTTGTATTACACTGGAACTCTCAACTGGCCAAACATGCATGCATCGCACTCATATGCACCTACATACATCTACAAATGTAAGTACATGTGAATATCTTGATATTATATTATTGTATAATATACATAATAATATTGTAGGTGCATATAAGGGTAGTTGACTTGCTCTCCCTTTCTCTCCAGCATACGAATTCAGATTACAAAAGAGAAAAGCAGAGCACAGTGCAGTGCAGTAGAAGTACATGAAGACTTGGTGTATGTACTATGTACTAGTCAGAGTGGTAGTAAAGTAGTTGTAGTAAATAGATAGAGCCATCACCCCATCGTCCCCCATCCTCTTCCTCTTTCCTCGTTCCTCGTCTCCATTTCGGTTATGGATGGTGGAGAAAAGGACCAAGAGGGAGAGGAAGAGAGATGCGAAAATCAAAAAGAGGGAAAAAAATGAGCCCGCCAGTGTGGCGCCGAAAATATCGACAAAGTACTCTTTCTCCCTTGCTCTCTCTCTTTCTCTCTCTCTATAGTTTGGCTCTCTCTGCGAGTCTGCGAATTGGGACACGGGGAGAGAAAACGTCTTTTGAACCCTCTTCCATTCCATTCCATATACTCCACCACTATTCTATTCTATTCTATTCGTTTTCTATCTTCTATTATCCAGTACATAGATATCCAGCCGATGCAACCCAAGTACGAGTACAAGTACAAGGACGATGACTCTCTCCAACGTTTGTAAGACTCTAACGTTCGTCGGTTCGTTTCAACAACTCGGCACTGTTTTCTAGCCTTTGTACACTGTACAGTGTACGTGTACACTGTGTGCATGGAGTTAAGCTGGGGCTAAGATAGAAGAGGCAGCGGCTTAACACGAGGAGTATCTACTGATATTCCTTTATATGTATAATGTATATTTGCAGCATTCACCACTCTATTTTGCTTCCTCTTTCTCCTTGTCTATTCGGTCCGTCGGTCCAATTTCTCCATTCTACATGTTCTAGATATTTTCTGCTGTCTGTTTTCTTGGAGCACTCCACACAAATGAAATGGCTCATTTCGCCAGCTCTTAGGCTGTCCATTCTCCAGAAGACGAAGAAAAGACGAAGAGGAAAAAAGAGCTTCCACCAACCTTTGTTTATTTATCCCGGACCGTTCAACTGAGCACAGATCATGTGTGAGATCTCTCTATTCACACTTATCCACAGTTTATATACATATACATACATGCAGGCAAATGTAGCTCATGCCCATATAATGTACAGTAAACTTTGATTGTGATGACTCCAGTATTTTCATGGATTTTTAGGCAAAAATTGCTAAAAAATACAATTTTTATAAAGTTTTTAGTTTATGTAATTTTTTGCCCTGAGTGATTTTTTAAAACAATCCATTTACACAGCAGAACAGATGATTATTTTTCTACTCCTTCATTATCTTGTACTAAATGAAAAATTTTAAACCTGGAACTTTATAAGCTTTCTCACTGTATGCCTAAAAAATGTGTTCGTTACATATACATTTTAGTATTTTGTACTTTGGTTTGCTCTTTTATATGCAGAATGAACGTAAAAATGTTGCATGCCAACTAAGTATGTTGGTGCATAAAATGAAGTAGATTCTGTTCTGTTGCAACGGCGAGTTAATTTGTGGAGGAATCTGCCTGTGTATTCTGTATATTTTGTCAGTGCAGGATTTAACGAGCCCATAACAATTAAATGTAGACGGAGGACTGAGGATGAAGCCAGAAACCAGCAAGATTAGACTTCTGCAGCAGAAGACAACAGACAGATATACATACGTTTATATTAAAGAAATCGGTGCAAAAATCTGAGAGACAAGGGCCTGCTCAATACAACATGGATCAGCTGAGGTTAGGCTCCTTGTCATTTATTCATTTGTTTCTTTTTAATCTCTGTTAAATCTGGTGCATGATACTCTGAAATCCACAATATACGCAAATTTTTTAGGTAGCTTATTTTGCATTTTGCAAATTTTGTTGTACATATAATAGTAACTTTTTTGCAGTTATTTCCAAGGTACGGACTTGGCTTTCCTTTGAATTAATCTAGATAAATTGTATGTAAAATTCTGCATTTTATCTGTTAACATTGTTGTGTATACGCTTTGTGTATCAAGTAATAGATTTTCATTAGACAAAGTCTGGAAAAACAAATTTGTTTTCTGTACTATTGCTTTCTTCCTTTTCTTGGAACTGGACAAGATAGAGAGAGGAGGCCATTTCGCAAATTGTGTGACAAAATGGACAGTAGAACGTAGACAAAAACCATGTACAAATTGCATGTACATGTACATTGTAGTCTGTCGAAGTTGTAGATTGTCCATGTTTTTTGTCCATGTCTTTATCTCTCTTTTTTCCAAGTTTTTTGCACATTCTGTTTCTCTATACTCTCGTCTTGTATGTTGTACATTGAACATTGTACTGATATTTAGATCAATATTTGGCAAGGACAAGAAGTTTACGCAGGAAGAAGAGCCCATTACACGTTATATTATGACCATTTTTTCTTATATTATATATTTATTGGTTTCACTCCCTTTTCGCTTTTTTCTGCCCCTTTGCTTTCTCTTTTTACCCCTCTCCCTCTTCGCCTTCTTTTTCTAGCCATGGACCTGGCTCTGTCTCGACTTTGGGTCTACAACCTAGAATTATCACCAGTTATACGTTATGTCGTGCGACAAAATGCTTCAAACGTTTGTGTGTATCTATTGTACATTGTACATTTTGTGCAAATGTACTCGTACGTATAATATTCTGCAATGTTCATAACTATATTTGAGTTTCGCGTGACTCCATGACCCATGACTTTACAGCAACTGTTCCAGCTTGCTGCAAAATATTTTTGCACTCTCAATACCATGAAAAAGGCTGTCACTGGTTTGTGTGGGGGTTTATTATTTGGCACTGAACGAAAATCATATGATGATTTTGCGTATAAATTGTTTTTCTCCATTTACTATACAGCATACAGTTTCGGATGAAGAAAGAATAGTGTGCAGATTAATTATTATACAAACTGTCTTTGAAAAATCAAAGCAAGCTTTTGCATTGGAATCTATGTATCTCCAAATTGGCCGAGGGTGAACCAAAATTCCGTTTTAAATCAAACTTTTGGATTTTGCATTTGAAATGGAACGAAATTTCACAAGTGAGGTGATAGTCGTTTTTTGTGATACACGTGCTAAGCTTGACACATTAACATTTTAAGATAGTCCAATGTAGGTACATATGTACAAAATTTATCTACTGCTTTAAGTATCGTATCGTTACGCCATCTCCGAAATTTTAGTGTTGCATTTCAATTTAGCCATTATGCTTTACGTTTTGCACGTGGAGCTCGAGTTTTTGCAATAGTTCAAACAAATACATACATACGTACAAGAGCAAATACAGATATTCCACTCACACACACACACACACATTTCCTTTGACACTTTTACTGTACATCTTTGTTATAGACACACTTTGTCCCCTTGTTTGTTCAGCAGAATCAAACGCAAAGAGTTTGAGGATTCCCTAACGTTTAAATGGTAATCGCGGAGGGAGCGTGTGCCTTTTTTCAATTGGGGATTGAGATGCAACAGTTTCCTCCGTTTTCTTCAATGTGCAGTGTAGTTCAGTGTTGTAGGAAATTGAGAAGGAAGGAAAATTGCTTCATAGATACTTTTGGTGTTGGTCACCCATACAAAATCTTAGTCCAAATTCGAGTGATCTCACAGGGAGCAGATGGAGATAAACGACGAGAAGAGACTTATAAAGTTCTCCTCTTGTTCTTCTTGCTATGCTTCTCCTTTTCTTCTTGTTCTTTCTTTATGAGTAAACCACAGTTGTTGGCCGTGCCCATTTACCAAATATGTCCACCATTTTACATGAAAACTAACTCAACTCAACTCAACTCTACTCTATTCTATTCACACATACATACATTGCATGAAATGAGCAACCAGCATAATATTCTGCATGATACATACAATACAGCTTAAGCTTGGTCTTCTTCATTCATCTTATTTATTATCATTATTATTATCAGTATCATCATTATTATTACCTCATTCCCATATATTTACATAGAGTCTAACTTCTTTTTGTTCTTCTCAATATTTTACAGCTGGCCAAAAACCAGTATTCTAGTTATATATTTCCCCGTATCGTAATTAAAGGCTCAAATGAGACCATTATCGGATTTATTGCACAGGGATGAGCATCAACTCACAACTCGCCACCAAAACTCACAACTCAATCCCAGCCAAAAGTCAAATCAACTATTTAGAGTTTTTTTGCTCCGCCATTTCTTCCTCCAAAAACCAAGTATGTAAATGAATACTATAATATATTGTACATTGTACACACATATTATTATACGGTGGACAGTTACAATAATAATACGCAGTCATAATAATTTCGGGGGCGGAATAAAACAGGGTAAACGGTTTGTGTCTTAAATGTAAATTTAATTGTCGTTTAGCTGTTGGCTCGCTTGGTGGAAGTGAAGGGGAAGTTGTAGGTATAATATGTGTATAATGTACACGTGAGCAAAATGCACACTCGACACATGAGTTGACATTTGTCCTGTACTTGTCATCGTCATCGTCGTCTTGTCGCGGAGGAAAAACGCACACTTTATTTTATACCTTATAAAAGAATTTATTCAAATGCCATGTTGACTCACTTTTACAATAACACAGCATTAAGTAAAAGATCATATACATACATACTAAATACAAGGAGATGAGACAAACAATGTATTTTTTCTGTCTGGTTTTGTACTGTTCTGTTTTGTACTGTCCTGTCCTGTCCACTCTCCTTATTTGGATGAATTTATTTGACTCATCTCGTTTTGTCTCACCTCCACTTCAGTATAATGCTTCGTCTGTATTAACCTTTAAATGTATTTCCTCAATCTAATGGATGGAAGTGTTGACCTGTAATCGCACTTCTTTTCTTCTGCTACGTTGTAAGTTGTGAATTGTAAATTAAGAGGGTAGAAAAATGTGTGTACAAGTTCATGTGGACTTTTATCCTGCGAAAAAGTTCAGAGTTTCATTCATTCATCTATTTGTTTTTGTTGTTTGTTTGGCTTTGGCAAATGCATCTCCCGTAAGAAGAAGAAAATACAAGATACAGTCTAAATGCGTGTGTACTGTGTGTACTGATATTAGTGTTATGATTATGACACGCGGTGAGTGCTAAATAGAAAGTCCGTTGACTTTTATACATATGTACAGTTGTATAGATACCAGTTGCCAGTCCAATTCTAACAATGCGATTAGGATTCAGGTTCAGGTGCAAAGTGCGTCTATTCTGTGTATTGACTATTGACATGTGCGTTACATGATATACATATGTACGCACATTGTTTGCTCTCTTTTCTCAATGGATGGGCCGAGCTCCCCATACAATTATTAGATACTTACAACGTTTTATCATGGTAATTATATGAGTTGAAAATAGCAATTATTTGTATTTTAATGAGATAAAGACGTGAGCAACGAGTCGAAGGATGGATTAGATATATTTAAGCTAAATTTTGACTCGAGAATCGAGTCTCAAGCAAAGTACTACCTCTAACCCTCTAACTCATTCATTTTCTGTCGTTGAAAATTCAAATTGAAACTAAGAGAGCTCGAATTCAATTTAAACAAATTGTTTATACAGTTATACCTTGAAAATACTTATGAAGAGTCATAGTAATAGACAGATTTTGCAAGTCAAAGCCAAGTCTGCTGCAGTCTTTTTAGAATCTACTAAAAGATAAAAGATATCTTACAAGTTCTAACCGCCGAATCCCCAAAGTCTAAAGCCAGATTAGGTGATTAGACAGACTTTGCAGAGCTTCACTAATACACTGATTTGTGTGTGGAAAAACCAAACCAAAGCAAATCCCATCCCATTATATTGTATTACATTATTTTTATGAAGTTATGATAGCATTGCATGCATATGATTTGTACTTATCCCATGTATATTATTGTTAAAATCGGTGTTTGAATATTTACAAATACGACGATGACAACGAGGACGACAACGACGACGACGACTCCTCTCTCAAGTATTTGGTCAACAAGAGAGTCAACACAATACACGAGAAGGGAGAGATACACAAAAAGGTGAACAAACTAGTCTCGCCTCTATTTACACACACTCATATTCAGATTCTTCATCCCAACTTAAATACTACATATACAGAACTCTTCTTTTAAGAATTGCCAATAGCTACGAAATATTCCTAGAAACTCAGCCCTGGAAAAATTACAAGCCAGATGTCATAAAATGTTAAATGCCTAAAGTTTTAATTTAATTACTTTTTTCAAGAGCTTGATCATTCTTAGATGAATTGCCCTGTATAATATCTATCTATAGATGTTATATACGCATGTAATCATTAACCAGGAAATCCACGCATAATCATGGCATATAAATTGCATATACATACATACATATTATTCATACAACTTTTATTTAGTTCCCTCCTCGACTTGCTGCACTGTCTCTATCTTTTTGACAGCATTATTATTGGAACAAAATAAATAGTTATTATTACTAAACTTCAGTTCATGCGCCCTATACTTGAAGATTTAATTTCAGCAGCAAAAAACCAGTTCTAAGAATTGAGAGGCAACTTTATTGGTTATATTTTATATTTTGCCTGAAAACCTTTCCTTAATTTTTCCAAATAAACGCCTGATGAAAACTGAAATAAATTTCTCCCACTAGTGATCAAATTGACTGGTTTATTTGCCGGGCAAAGGCAGGCGACAGCCGATTCGATTAGAGCCTGACAATCTCATCTTCCTTCTGTTCTGTTCTGTTCCTGTACAATATCAACTAGTTAGGTACATACACAGAACAGTCGCAGTCTGTAGTCTGCACAGGCAAACTAATAAAACGTAATCAATACCGACAGACGTGGGTGTTGGTTCTTGATCAAAAATCAAAATTGCTAATGCACTTGTCATGTCCGTTTTATCGAAGACCTTTTGCCATTTGCTGCCATCCAATTCGCCATCGTCGTTATACGTGTATAGTGTATAAGCACACAGTACGGAACTTTTGAAACGTTGATAATTATTGATGTCTGTATTTTTTCTTGTACATGTAGATACACTTTGATTTGTATTCATGTCACATACAAAGTCTCCACAGTATGTGTATAAAGTACAAATACAAAGTTATCGTTTCGTAATTCGTACTTAGCATTTAGCAAACAAATGGCAAATAATCAGTGGAGACAACTTTAGCTTTTTTGTATCAAAAATCAAAACCAAGTAAAAGCTTCACCTTTTGTTGAACATAAATTGCATAAAAAACTTACTTGTTAGTGTAGGTGGCACATGATTGATACTCGGAATCATTTAATTCTGATCTTTCTGATGGCGCTCCTCTTTTTTGTAGAGTGTTCAGTGTACACAGATAGTTATTATTATAACAAATGTATGTATTTGTAGTTTTTTCTCCCGTTTGCTTTTTTCCTGTGACTGACTCTTCTAATTTGAGGTGGATCTCGCCTCTCTGACTATCTGTGTACTTGATTGATGAGACGGTCTTGATGTCGAGAGGTTTTACGAGACGCGTAATGCAATATAATGTAAATGTCAACTAATTGCACGTTGCCTCGTGTGCACCATAATAATTATCATAATATATATATTGTATGATTGTGGGATGACATGGAAAATGTGTTAACTTTTGCAGAAATCTCAGACCATCTGGACGAGTTTGTGCCTAATTTATTATTAGCTTTCTGCAAATGTGAATCCATGTGCAATGCGTGTGCCTACATGTGTATTTTTGCAAGCCTTTTTTGCTATACTTTCACTTTTACTCATGAAAAAACAAGGTAGAGGATCTCATTATGGTTTTTGCGAATTCAATCTAAAAATAAAAACTAATAATACAATTAGTACGGGAACACATGCGCAAATATTACAACAACTAAACATCGTTTGTAGTTTGTACAAACGTCTTGAAACAAAAAAATAGTCAGAATAATATTCATGCCATGGTGTCAATTCATTAAATTGGATCTTAATTAATGATTTTTCCCGTTGTTATTTTTCAAGTTTTATATCCAACTAATTTTGATAATCTTCTTTGTCATAAAACCCAAAGACAATAAAATAAAATGTGGGACAACTAAAATAGAAACAAATTGGCATCATTTGGAATCATCTTCATATTCTATAGCTTTATATGTACAATGTACATGTACACTTTTTTGTATACTTAAAAGCCAGCATTTAATTGAGACAGAACCAAAGGCAAGGCCGATTTTCTCGCAAAAACCGTTGAATTCCAATGTACTGATGAAACGACATCTTGCTGATTAAAAATTAATTTTAACATTATCCAGTCGGCAACTTTTGGCTCTGTCCAATTGTCTGCATTCAAGTCAAAAGTCCCCAGAGTGTCACATTCAAAAGATTATTAATTGAAATGGATGACCAATAAATAAGTCAGAGTCAATGATAATTTTTTCACAGGGCACAAAATTACTGGTAACTCAACTCTCGGAATGCTCGTAAAATATAATTCATGCACAGACGAAAAAGCCAGTGGCGCAAAAAATAAACAATACTGCGGATGGTAATCAGGATAAAGGCCAGTAGAAAAAATACACATACGAGTCGTCGAAATATATTTAACGAAATTGACCTCTTCGCAATCCCAAGTCTACCATCATATACTGATACATGCAGTTCACGGTCTCATTTCGTAATGATTATTGTTATTGTCATTGTTATGATTATTTTCCTCATTATTTATAACAACGAGCTTGCTAACTTGCTAACATGCTCCTTTTGTCGTTGTTGTTGTCATCACCCGTTTACTTCCATTTTCCGCTGTACATTTAAAATTTAAGCTAGCGGAAAATTTAGTGATACTATTAGGCCGTAGAATGACCCTGGTGCCAAAAGCATAAAAGCTTATACTTACACATTGTACATTGTAAAAATTCACCGCTTGTAATTCAGACCATGAATCTATGAAAATGGAAAGAGGAGACAGTCGAGAAATTAGCAGTAAAGTACATATCTACAATCTACAGTTCATTCAAGATAAATTGTTAATTCAGTCGTGTGGAGAGGAAACATCCGAGATAATTAGTAAATGAAATGAGGAGAATACCAAAAAACTTGATATTTCAGTGTGTCGCGTACATACATACATACATACATAGTTATGGCTGTGGATCTATGACTGTGAAGTAAATATGAGTGCTATACTTATTTTAACAGATATTAACTATCCACATGCTCAGTTAATAGTTAATACTACTCAAGTCATGGGGAACTTTGGTTTACGTTGCAAAATCCTTTTTGTCATGTCGTAATGCACACACATTACGTATTAAAATTTACGCATATTTACGCATCATCATGCGTTGGAGAGATGAGATGAACAGGATTTAAAAATCAGTATTTTCCTCTCGTTCAACCAGCCCGTCGATCGTTTTGGTTAGCTGTTTTGAAAAGGTTGATGATTTTCACGAGGCTTCTCTGAACCTATTGCCAACCAATTTGCAATCAAAATAAAAATTTAAAACACCTGCATGGTTTTTTATTTTGCATTAATCTTTCATAATTTTTGACAAAAATTAAGCACCACACAACAACCACGGCCACACAGACAGAATGCAACGTGAACATTGAAATTGAGTCATACAGTATTTTTGTTTTTCGTTTTTCACGTGGCAGCAAAAAGTGCCATGTCAGCTCATTCATTGGATTTTTCATATTCACGTGAGATTGTGTGTATGTATGTATTTGGAATACGTCAGTGTCAACTCGAATTTTGAAAAAGGCGGAACGATTCTTCCGCTAATTTCAATTGTTTTATCTGAGCTAATACAACTAATACAGCTCTTAAGATAAAGGACAAAAATACAAAAGATACACAGCAGGGAGGCACTCATTTCCTTGGTCAGAAATGATAAATAAATATGACATACACACAGGAATTGCTGGGACTTGTTGCTCCATTATCCATCAATGTGTTGTAAATTCACATTCCTTCGCTAAAGTATCAAAGAATCGAGAGATAAGGAGAGAACTGCAGATAATTGCAGAATTTTCCATGTGTGCCGAACTTTTTTTAGTGCATTACAGTGTAAAGTGTACTGTACAATTTACAATTTACACGACAATATATCATTAACAATTATACATAAGTATGGAACATGCCTATTAATTGTATCAACATTCCATCAGCTATTGAATAAGTAACTAAACTTTGGTCCCATTTTCCAGTCTTATCACGTTCTCTATCTGTCTCTCTCTCTCTCTCCTCGCTATCGATTGTCAGTCCGGTCGTCTATCCTCTTGAAACATTTTTATCTGCAAGCTATTCTTGTATTCGGCATGTTATTCTACATAAAGTTAATGATATAATTGTACAGTATAGATACTGACAATTTTATAAAGTGTTGAATCCAGTGGAATAAAAATCCGATGGAATGAATGACAATGACAGTATACATACATAGCCAAAAATTCCTAGTTAATCCAGTAGAGCAGTGTAATATTTTATGCATTTTTGCTTTGTACTTTTGATATGAAATTCAATGCATGTTTCACCTTTTTCATTTGGACATTCCTTTTGTCCCGGACATTGAAAATAAGCTTCAAATGTACATTGTACATATATACTTACTTACTCTTCATGATGTTCTCTATTTTTGCCCAGAGTTGTTAAATAATTATGATGTCACTGTTATTTACGTGTATCTGTATGTATAGGTTGTTGATATCTGTCACATTAGCATAATATTTGAAAATTGATGACAGAGCAGTCTGCCCAGATTCCATAGTATACATGCATCATCCATGTGTAATGTATATTACATATTATATGATCATCAACATATTAGGACAGATTATACAATCGCATTTTATATTTTGTCTCTGTGTCTGGAACTGCTGGAAAGAGAGTTTCAAGTCTAGATTCTAGATTCTGGATTTCCTTCAGGCTTTGCTTTGAAGGCTCTCCTGGGATTTTCCAAATATGCTCTCATACGTCCAACTCCAAATCCAACAGGTTTTTTTTCTTTTTTTCTCCTTTTTCCTCTCTTTGGTTATGGCGAGTTGTACACGGTGCGGTGTGAACAGTGCGAGGGTTGTAGTTGTGAATGAAGGGAGAAAGAGAAAAAAGAGAATTGTCCTTGTTGTTTGTCTAAATACGAGTCGAGCTGAACTAGACGAGTGCCAGAGGCGACTGAAGAGATGTGAAATACATGATAACTTGATAACGTAATAATATGATATTTGATACATTGTATAATATTATAGTAATATAGTACTAGGTATCTTCATAGTAGTAATAATAATAATAATAGTGATGATGAGACTGAGTTGGTTGTCTTGCATAAAAAGAATGCAGCAAAAAGTGCTGTTGGACATTGTTCCCTGGACATTTGACAGATTGTGGTTGCGAGGCGTTAATTGAGTCTAATTTAGTTTCATGTACAATGTTTAGGAACAAAACGCAGCGGCTTCCCTTTCCCTTGATCATCTTGTTTTAAACTAAAATGTTATCAAAAACTGAAGCTAAAGCTGGCTGCAGGTTTTTATCCGCCTGTCTTGTACATATTGTATGTATATACATTATACATAGGTGCCGACTTTTATGTATGATTCTCTGATCTCTGACAAATTTTCAACCTTGTTTTATTTCTCCGCCGTGTTCTTTTTTCCTTCCGAGATGGACAAAAGATGCATTTTTAATTTATTGGTACATTTTTATCGTCGATTTCATCCAAGTCCAGCCTTTACCGCGGTGAAGGTGAAGGAAAAAGGTTTAATTCCGCTGGCGTTGAAAACTGAGCACTGTGCATACTCGATTGAACTTTACAGTTGAAGTTTAAAGAAATAGCCGATAACTAACAAAGTCATTCGACTCATTTTCCCCCTTGATATCTTTATTTATTAGAGCATCATAAAAATTTGAAGCAAATAAATTCATATCTTGTTGACTGGTTTCGCTATCGACTAATATTGAGGTTGACTCACTTTCCTTTTCATCCTTTTCCTGTTTTTTCATGAACGATATCATACCGTAAAGCTAAAAACTAAAAATAGCATTGCTGATTCTATCTAGTCAAACTCTGTATACATATGCGGTATTTATAAATAAGTCGATGAGTTTTCTTTCCACAAAAGTGTGCAGCGACAATGTTCCGCAGAAGAGTGAAGCGTGTGTGGGAGTCGTATTTCTCGATATTTTTTTGTTATTGGGTAGTTTTCACTTGAATTAAGTGGAGTTATGACAGTGAGCAATTAAAGTCATCATGAGTCAACCTTTTTATTCCGAATATTTACATATGCAGATACATGTCTGTATGACCCTTTGATTTACAAAATAGAGATGGTGGTTTTGGTATACAATGAACAATGTATATGTATTTAAAAAAGTACAAACATTGGAACGCAGGAAAACAAGTATTTGTACACACATACACTTGATTAGTATTTGGACTTGTCTCTTTTACCGCATCCTCTTCAATGTTGTCCCTCGTGAAATACTTAGTTTGCAAATATACTCCCCAATTTTTTTCTAAATTTTGGGAAAAGTTTATTTTCTTCAAATTTTAGCTGAATTTTTAAGCTTCTCTAAAGTCATTTTTAAAAACTCTGGGTTTAATAGTATGTATACACAAACAAACAAATAAAAGACGGTAGAAAACCAAAAAAGTCAAGTACGTAAGACACATGGTTTGACTTGACTTCATCGTCATATTTATTTTGTGTTTGCAGACTGTGTTTGCAATCATGTGTGTGATGTGTATGTATTATGTATAATAACTAATACACAATACACATGTATGTACATATACAATACCTACGACTGTGTGTGAATAATAAAAGCAAGGGGTATTTTTAAGGCTGACGACTTCCCTGTGATTTGCAGGCTCAACTCAACTTGACTCTAGTGGAATTAAGTCAAGTCAACTCCTCCGCTGGGTGTCATCACTAAATATTAGCATCTTCATCGTCATCTTCATGACGAGGAAACTCTTTTTGTTTATGCACGATACAAAGTACAATATACAAGTTATATGAGTATGTATCTTCTTCTGCTCAAGCTCATACATACTCCGATCCAAAATTCAACTCAAATCCAGTTTAATTGACAATGAATCAGTGCAAATAAATAAATTCACTTCTTTTTACGATGTGACGGTCTTAAAATATGAGTCAATTTTCAAGTTGATAAAAACGGTTACGCGCAAACTGGTCGGTAGTAAATTGGTCGACGCGCAAATTGGTCGGTGGAAAATTGGTCGGCAATAAAT
>JAQIVE010000735.1:0-32247 GCA_034698285.1 Sminthurinus bimaculatus | reverse complement strand
TATTAGACTGTGAGATAAGTACCTAGTTTACTGTAACCTGAGAAAAGTGTAGACGTGTTAGTGGGACACCCTCAGTACATACGTAAGATTTCTCCTTTTCTATTCTTGCCTTCATTTTCTATTTTCTTTGTCTTCCCGGTGCTGGGTTCTCGGTTTCTCATCTTTGGCCTGTTTCCTCCTTTTCACTGTCTTTTTCTTGCCTCCCCCGAGAAAACGATAGATGAAAAGATATTTGAATTGTGCCGAGCACTTTTGCGCAAACTTAAAAGACTGTCAAGCTCACTTTAGTCGTCAAATTATCAAAAGGGGAATGTCAAACTATTACTGTTGAGTGTATGCATCTAAAGTGTATTTATGTGTGTCAGTGTGTGTGTGCGGTATTTTAGATAACTCAACGCTCAACGTTGGATGTCATGGAGTTGGATATACAGTATACAGTTTTCATCTCATCCAGCATGAGATGAAAACTGTATACGTATGTACATTATATCTATGAAATACAAATATTACAAGTATACCAGAGGAAAATTGCTGGCGAAAAATTTAGTAATATTCCTACTGTCACATTATATTAGGGAATACTGTACTGTACATTGTACATATGATAGCTGTGAGCTCGGATATAGAACTTTTAAAGCTGAAAGTGCTCCCGTTGTTTGTGGGTTGAGTTGACCTTTTGTTTTCCCCTGAAATATCAAATAAACTTCCCCGTGAACAGACGACCGAGTAGTTAACATAATTTAGGAAAATTTGCGAAAAAGAAAAACAATTTTATACCGAAAAAAATACGACACTACATTGTGATTACGTTTCCATCTTGTCTTTTAACCCTCAACCCTTTTCCCTTTAGCATTATCCTAAATCATGAATTTTTGGTGAGTGCTTTGAGGAAATATATACATAGATAAGTAAATTAGTGTGGGGAGAAGAAGGAGCCTTATTACTATATAGTCTATCAGCTAGAGACCCACAAAAAATAAGAAACTTAACCTTGAACGGGGTAAAATATATACTATACAATATTTGTGTGTGCTAAGCATAAATATACCTATGACAGTAAATGCAGTTACCTTTGAAAACATCATTTGGATTTATTCCCTCCTTGCTCAAAGTGTTCAAAAATTGAGAGGAAATGCATGGCTAAAGTACAAAGTGTGTTATATCGGATACTTGATACAAAATTGAAAGGGAGTAGCGGAAGAATCTTTGTAAAATGCCTGATCACACTTGTATCTCTATCTCGGTGTGTTAAATGTATTATGTATGTATCTACGAGTAAACTTACTTACTTACATAGACTTGACTGTACATCATCATTTTATCCTTTCTTCTCGTCGTTTTCATCTTTTCCCCATCTTTTCCATTTTGACTGGATGATTCTCTCTCATCCGCATCAATGTGCACAACACAATGTGTGTATGATATATTGTGTATCTTGTATGGAAGTATCCATGCATACAGGTATACTTATAAAGTATGTATAATATAAAGCATCAGACACATATTGTGTTGCTCACCATAATAAAAAGGAAGTCAATAAATGAAATGTTTTTCTATAGATTTCCCCCAGCAAACATTTTCTTCAAGTCACATACACTCACTTTACTCCTGGCTATTGCTGGGATCGAGAGCAGGCGGAAATTCAATTCAAAAAGTTTTCCACTTATTTTATTATATAGTAGAGAAAGTAGGTACAAGAGTTTCTCTTGACTCTCCCTTCACACTTGATCGTGCGTACAAAACACACACCCAGGCCCGTATAATGTACAATATAACTATCGGCTTGAACAAACAGGAACCGGCGAATTGGAGAAAAAGGCCCGAGTAAATTGTACATTCGTATCATAGCCCAGTTTCGTCCATGATTGCAATTTATTTTTTACAACTTTATCTCATCTCATTTGCTCTTTAAATGAGATAAGAAGCCATCCTTAAAAATTAATTTTCACCACTAAACCACACATTTAGGTTTTATACATCGGCTTTCCAAACTTTCCACCATGTGCATTTGCTGCCTATACATAATATACAATACTTTTAGGTGAAGAGCTTAATTTTCCTTGATTGAATTTCAAGTGGTATTAAATAATTCTTTAGAATCCAGAAAATTTGCATAATTTATAAGTTGCTCCTTTTGCATCATGAATTATGGATGAGATGGCCTCTTCAAAATGCATGTAAGGCTGCAAATGATCCTACTTATTTCAGCCAACGTTTTAAAATTTTAGAGTTTTCAACAATGTACTGCCTACGTATATGTATGTATGTCTTGTGAAACTTTGAAAAATTTTGCAACTTCAACTTTGATGAGCTGTTCACTGTTCGTTCTTCAAAAAAGTTGATGCATCATAATATAACCTGAACACACACAACTTATCTGCAATGGAAATGCAAAACTAACAGAAAAATGCCTGCTTTCCCCATTTTAGTGTATAAAGTAGATGTATGTCATTTTATATTATGTTATCTATTATTATCAGGTCATGTTGTGCTGTGCACACATGCAAAAAAATTCTCGTTTGCCTTTTACACATGGCCCGCCGTCACACTGAATTTCCATCGAAACTCGGTCCTTACTCGACAAAAAACATGAATAAACTCAGCGTTTTTGTTATTCCAACATTTTCAACTTGAATACATCATGTTATTATTATTTTTATTATTATTAGTATTCATAATAATATTTCATACCCAAAAAGAAAACTTTATATTCGCTTTATATACAGATATTAGTATTCCTTTTTTTGAGTTTCTTCTTGAAGCATTTTTTATTTGTTTGTTTGAGAGGATCGGATCTTTTTATACTTTATACGTATTGGTACACTTGTATGTATTAGGTTTAAACATGTGGACATCCACATGTTGTGAGAGCAGGATAATAGGGAGAGAGAAACGAAGGAAAAACTTGCTACAAATATTGCCACACTATGTGAACCGCAAATAGGACAACTGCTGTAAAATGTATTCTTATTTCACTACCCCCGTTCGCCTTCCCTTTCCCTCCCGCTTTCACTTTCACTTTCATCTTTGCTCATCCCATCCACATATTATTATATGGTTTTAGTTATACAGCAAATTGAATATCTATTCCTATTAAAAATTGGAATATAATATAATGTATCCACAGGCCAAAGAGAGCCCCGCTGAATCGTATATTTGTACAGGCTTAATAGGTTCTGATCTGATGCCAAGCGGGAGCTAAAAAAACTTTGGAGCGTCTTCCAAAAGGCTTCAAAGCCAGGGGAAGGAGAGAAAAGGGACACATGGAAAATCTTCACAAGACGAAAAGAGAACTCTTCTCTTTTCTCTACATATGTACAATGTACACTTCTCTCTCTTCAGTAGTCAGGCATAGTCGTGGATTGTGGGGAATTGGATAGAGGATAGAAGACACGACTGCTAGTCCACGGAGACCCGAAAAACGAAAGACTCTTAACTCAACTCAACTCAACCCAACTTAACTCTGTTCGATTCTCCTTTCTTTCTCTCCTACATCCAAGAGATTGCACATAGATATTTCAATATCTATCGAAAAAATTCCCTTGTCGGCAGCGAGAAGAGAGTTTCCACACGCTATTATTACACAATATTATGGGGCAATTGTAGATATATTTAAGTGTCCGGGTATACATACATCATACATGTATACACTTGACGACCTATATACATTATACACAGATGTTGAAACACACTCATATATATATCGTGTCGTATAACATAAGGTCTGACTTTGAGCGTGCATGTGGAAAATAAGAAATATCGAGTCAGATTATATCACACACTGTTTATACAGTATGCAACCTAGACTATTTATACAATATGCCATCATATAATATGCGATAGAAGAATAGTTGGAAGATTTTTCTACCATCTATTTCTATACGTGGTTTCAGATCAAAATACAATGTATTCTATATTGTATGTATGTATAGGATACATACATTGAAGTTGCCAGTTCTGAGGTTTTCTTCCAATCTGATGTGATATCCATCTCCATGCTAGGAAAGAGAAAGCAGAAAAAGTAGAGAAGGCCGAAATTCGACTGTGAGGTTACACAAATATCACGAGCAAAATGTGGAGAGCGCCATCGAAAACACAGAGCGGTGTTTTCCCCAGCACACAACCCAAGCCGCAAAAAAGACTCGGCATCAAGAACAAAGAGTCAAGACAACGGCAAAAGTGAAAGTAGACGTGGAAGTGGAAGGGGGAGGCCAGAGCGACAAAGAGATGGATATGAAAAAAGAGGAAGAATCATCAGAGGTTGAAAGATGGTCGAACCCAATTTTTTCCCCTCTACCCGTCTCAGCTCGTCGCTGACAAAAAAGGGAATGAGGAAGATGAGAGCGAACAACTGTGAGCTGGAATCTACACAGATATTATTAGTCTGTATATATTGTTTGGTTTAGTTTGATTTGGTTCGGTTTCCCTTCCTTTTTGCTTTTGCGGTGACTTGACTTTCCCCACTTTTTTCTAGAACAGAGTGTTTCGGAAATTTCTGTGGTGTGTCTTACACATCTTATCTATATTCTTATCGCTTTTTTGACTTCATGCTTTCTGGATTACGATACGATGCCACGAGATTGAAGATACGATCTGACTGAAACATACCGAGAAATTCTCAGCTCTTTCTTTCCTTTGCACAATATTCTCCGAGTTCGATGATATGTAATGATATATCTCGTCCAGAAAATCGATAAAGCTCATACTATATGTATACTTGAACGTAGACAATGCTAAGATTTTATATAGGTATGCGTATGTATATTTATATATGTATAGAGGCTGAAACACAAAAGCCGGGAAATTAACTTGACCCACACGCCGATCTCATTTTTATGGACATGATTCAACATCTGTAGAACAAGTAGGTAGACTCTGCTCTTGTGTTCTTTCTAAAGACTGCCATTTATAATAAAATACAATACAATATGATGTAATACAGGGACGCATGTATGTATGTGCATGTATATGTATTTCGAGCACATTGTTTGAAATAACGTTGTCTGACCAGACCACAATCCAGCCAGCCAACCCATGTAATTGTGATTTCTACAATATCACATGTACGTTCGACTAGTCTTCTTTCTCAACATGAGATGACTTCCATTCTGGCCACTGAATATTGATATTGATGTTGGATTATTTGGTGTATGTGAGTGTGGAATTGAATGGAATGGAGCAATGAGCATGAGAATAGAATCTAGAAACAGAATGGATAGAAAAGGGATAGGTCATTAGTCTAAATGTTGTAAAACCTCCAACTTAAATATACATGTACATGTGGACTGCAAACATGACCATTGTCTGTATGTATTGTATTGTATTTTGTACATGTGCATACCATGCACAAAAAGTTTCATGATTTATAGCCTTTAATATGTATAGGTAATGCCGACAACTATCATCATGATAATAATACTCATGTTGATGATGATGATGATAAAAATAATAATGATGGCGCTGATCGTGGTGATTCAAGTTTTACTCTCATGTCGTAAAATAATCGGAAAGGCTCATTGGTCAAAGTCAGAGTCAAAGAGTAACAGAAACGTCGGGCTTAAAGAGAAACCAAGAACAACGGCACATGTATTGTATCTTTCTCCATATTGAGCTGAAGAAAGGATACAAATATCGAGGAAAAAAGGGAAGTTGAGTTTCATACAAGGTTTTATGTATGTACAATGTACAAGAACAAGAATAAGAGTTAAATCCGGATCCGGGTAAAATTAGTATGCATTGATCATGACTCCTTCATTAAAATTTACAAACAGAAAACAAAGCTCGATAGCTACAGCATGTAGAGTTGTTGAAACGTAAACAAGCTAATTAATTTTTTGTTGTTGTTTTGAATAAATGAACAGCAAAATTTGAAAAATTGTAGGTAAAGGTTGTCTAAAATATATATACGTATTACGTATACAAAAGACTGTTAATGAGAGAGACTTTGTGCTTTGACCACATATTTATTTTTGCTTGCTTGAGGATTACTTGAAGCTTTTGACTCGTTGTGCAAATGCCGGTTTTAATGGGCAGAAAATGTTTGCATGTTTGTTGCTCTGTTGAATTTGTTTCTCCATGTGTCGTATTCTCTCTTTTTTGTTGTTGTGAAGTTGAGCTCCACCGCGCGCAACATGGAACACAATATGTACACTGCACGTAGTGAAAACCCGCTATAGTTGTTATACTACATGGACCGACGGCTAATGACAGAGTTTTCGCTGAAATTTGTTTGAGTAGAGAGAGAAGGAGAGAGGAAAGGGGAAAGTCTGTCAGAAAATTAAAGTCGATCAGGATTGCAACGTCAGACAGAATATAAAATGAGAGCGGTTCTATGTTCCATGTAATTATGCATATAACATTGTATATATGAACTTTGACCATAATATAAAGCGGAACATGAAAAATGAGGAAACAAAGACAAAAGTAAATTCTATAATAAATGAATGCGCAGAAGGGCTTAAATGTGGTGAGATTGAGAATCTGGTCCACCACAATAGTCAGTAGCGTATGTATACGGCGTAGTAAAGTATTTACTTTTACATGGTAAAAAATGTGAATTTTAGGTTTCTTTTTTGTCATTTTGCGTCAGAGCTGGTGGGAGGAAGAAAGGGGGATTTGGTGGCTACACGTATAGACATGCTTGTATCTACTTATGTATAGCACTCTTGTTTGTGCCATAAACGGCAGAGAAAGCTTAGTTGACTTGACTTGAGTCAGTTTTTGCCCAGTTCATAGGTCATAGCTCATATTTTGCATAATCCTTGACTAAATCTTATATCCTATTTACTATACACAGACCTGACCCTCGCTAATTCCAGTCGTGATTCTAATTCCGTGTGTCCAGCTAAAATTATGTGTATAAAATTGTGTATAAAAGCACACGGATGCATTAACGACTTAAGCATAATGTGTCAGACGAACCAACAGGCTCAGGGAGCAATATTGCTGCTGGACAGAGACCTTAAGATATATAATATGTACTTACATATGCATGCTGTATGTATCATGGTACTTATACATTATACATACATAGACAAAAATGCTGCTACTTGAACACAGAACATTTTTGGAATTAAATCCTACGCCAAAACGAGCCGAACCCAAAATCCAATCCAAAGCCTGGACTTGTCTCATGTTGGACAGTGCAGTCAGCGACATAGACACAGAAATGGACATGGACACCGCATAATCTTGTATATACTGTGTAAATGCACACATGTATGTATGTATGTATGTGTGCATTCATAATATTAGCAAAGAAACATTGGACTATACTACCGATATTACATTATGTAATATCTAGCCATCCATCTGCGTTTGGATGTGGAGTAAAACTAATGCTAAATAAATTTAAGCCCATGAGACAAGTCATGCGTGGCTTTGATAAGCAAAGAGAGAACGACGAGGAGAATGAAGCTCATTCCTTTGTCTGTTTGTCTATCTGTGCACTTCTTGCTCTCTCTTTTCCCTTTTACCGTTGTGCCTTTCCCTTTGCTTTTGCTTTTGCAAAAGCTGTGGCTCCTTGGCCATTTTCCCTGCAAGTTGGAAATAATCTCTGGTAATGGAAAAAGCACCGGGCTTGCCACACACACACACATACAGTCGACAGGACAGAAGAAGACAGAGCCTTTTAGTTTAAATCCACGGAATGAGTCCAATGCTTCCTTTCCTATCGTTTAGTCCACAGTTTCACTGATTCCAAGTCTCCGTTTAGTTTTGCGTTTAGGCTTGTATTTTGGTTTGCAAGTGCTGCTTCATGTTCGCAAAAAGACGAAAAATACATTTGATATTGCATCCGCGCTCTTTATATTTCATTTTCTTCAGGCTGCTTTCTCTCTCTAGCTTCTGTGTATGTACATTGTACATTCTTTTGTACATTAGGGAAGTTTTGACTGCACGAATGAAAAAAGAATTTTAAATGTCTCTAAACAGATCACTGGAAAGCATTTGGCTGTATACAAAACTTAAAGGCATTTCTAAAAATTATCACAAATTCTGCAACTGCACAGCAAAAAATAATCAAATGAAGGTTCATCAGCTACTTGATTCTTAAGTTTCAAAAAATACACGCTTACGGTATTCACGGTAGTGTTAAAGTACATTTGAAAAATAGAGACAAAGACACAGTGCCTATTTTCTTGGAGGGATCAAACTAGTCAGGATATACGCAGTGTAGCTAAATATATATACTATATACATTACACATACATATTTTGTAGAAAGGTCGATTGAGAATGAGAATGTCCGTTGGACTACGTGCCTGAGATGCGTATGAGCCAAGTTTATAGGTAGAAAAGTCGGAAAGTGAAAGCACTTACGCGGTGTGTCGTGTACATAATAAGTACAGATACATTATGGCTCCTGGATCTGGATACTGGATGAACTGACACAGTCTGCCTGTTAGTTGCGCTTGTTATTGTTCAGTTGGATGGTCAGTGATCAACAACCAAACTACTAAACTATCAAGAAACCGAGATCGAGAGACGTATCGCTGTTCAACAGGGAAAAGAAAGCGGGAGGCCAACAACGATGTTTACCGAACACCAAAACGCAAAGTATCGCTTGGCTTGGCTTGGCCTGACTTGACTTTACTTCACTGGGCATGACATGATATTGCATTGCATTGCATCGCATCGCATCGTATTGGATTGTGGGTTGCGTGGAGACTGTTAAAACAAGCCAGGGAAGAAAAACTAACAAGAGAGAGATAAGATGAAAGAGCAATTTACCTTCTCCGGGGACTAAATAATTTGACGGCGTACAGTGCGGATCCCGTATTTCTCCGCCCGATTAGGTTATATTAAGGTTATATTACGGTTTCTCCTTGGTGGATATTGTTTTTCCCTGTTTATTGTTCGTCCTCTATCGTCCATCCTGAATGCTGATCAAAACCTGATACCGCGCTACACGGTGCGATACGGTAGGATGCAATATGTAATATGTATGGGCGCTGACCACGACCAATACCATTATTCCGTGGTCATTTTCATTTTCTATAATGTAAAAGTGCAAACGAACCCTTTATACAATTTCCCGAGGAAAAAACAGCGCAAAAAGGTTTTCACTCATGACTCAAGAGTTTTGCTCCCTGTCTCTGTCCGTTTGAGAACAAAGTTAAGCCCAATATACGAGGATAATGATAATGGCAATGACGAAAGCGATCATGCTAATAATATGTACTAATACTAATAGTAATACTGGTACTCAAGCTGACACCATTCCACTCTTCTTTTCTGTTTTGTATCAATGTCCTATACGTATCTTCACCAATACGTGACGACAAACTACAGGGGAACATACACACATAAATAATAAATAGAATTGATACAGGACTCTGGTAAATGGTAAACATAAATATTGTACTCGTATAATCCTCCAAACACTCGGCTCGCATTATCCTTTTTAGTTCAGTGCAGGGACAAAAACAAGGAGAGGGAAAGAGGAGTGACACAAGTACTTTTCTGCATTGATAAATCCCATCAGCTCTATATATAAAATTAGAGGGAAAATCCTCTCACTTCTCCAGTGGATACTATGGATATAGCTATGTATGTGGATGGATGGACGAAATGGACGGAATGGAATGAAATGAAAGAGATGGGAATGAAAATGCACTACTTGTGTCTGTGTCTTGTGATGGCTAAAACAAAAAAATCCACTAATGCACAGCCCAGTTGAAAAGAGACACAAGCTAGAAAATGGAAAAGTATGTATGTATGTAGGTACATATACGTAATAGAAACGAGGATAAACACGAGAGTACAAGTACAAAACTGCATTAGGACCTTGTAGCCTTGTATCTGAACCATCGTCTCCTCGTTCGTCTTGTCCTTGTCGATGGCTTGGATGGTATGGTATGGCATGCCATTCCATGGATAGAGGAGTGACTGTGAAAATGTGGACATGAAGGGGCTGTCGACAAATGTCCAAGTTGCTGGTGGTGGATGCCAGGCATTGGAAAATATTCCAAGACTTCTTGTTTCTTCTCTCTCTCCAACTCTCGCTCTCTCTCTCTTTATGTGCGTGTGTCTGTACCTTCAGTGTGTCTTTGAGGGAAATGAGAGAATGAGAGCGAGGAAAAGAGTGAGGATGAGAATGAGACGGGCGTTGATGTTTCTCGGCTGTGATATATGCTAATGCTATTGTGATGGAGACACTAAATTGACACGAGAAATATCTCTCTTTTATAGGTTGTTATACAACGCTCTTGTACATCTTTGTCTATACATGTGCATACTTTCTATATATTTTGTGTGCATGGTATTTACAATAAATATAGCTATAGATACATCTACTATAGTCTGGAATTATTTATGCCTGTACATTGTCCACTGTACAGACAAGCTTTAGTGTTGAGCTGCAAAGTGCAAAGCTTTCAAAATGGAAAGAAATTCTAAGCTTGAACCGTCAACGCATTACAGCCTGAGCTAAAAAACCGATGGGAAAGAACGAATGTGAACTGTTGCTGAACTTAATAAAAATGATAATGTGACTGCATGCTGCAACACAGCAAGAATGTTGGGTGTATTGAAATACATACATAATGTCTATGCATGTGTATGGAATATGGGACCTGCTACCTTGTATTTTGAACTTTTGATCCATTTTACGTATGCATACATACACAATACACAGCAATTGGATCAAGACTCAGCATGATTATATTAAAAAATATTGAAAAATATTTCTAAAGGCAAGCTTCAAGCTTACATAATGTGCATATTGCACATTTCACAGAAAATACAGGAATATAATATAAATTCGATGCATATTATTGTAACTACTACAGATCTAGATGTAGGTACACGTGGCTCCTATAGATGTTTCGTCATGTATGTATACTGTATACCTTACTTGTCTTCATCTTCCAGCGTAATCATATTAAGACGGAGAATTTTTTACTTTAACCGTCGTTTGCCTGATCTCGTTTTCTTGGGTTTCCATTCAGATTCTTCCTTCTCCTGTCTATACCCTTTCTACACATTTTCCTCAGGTCAAGTGAGTCGAGCCATCTGATTCTGATACGGAAAGGGAACAACACTTCATTTCATTAAGCCCATTGAATTTGACGATTTGTTGAACAAGTTGGTGCATTTGACACCCGTTGTTGTCCTTGTCATTGTCGTTGTCACTGTCTCTGTCTCTATCTCTATCCTTCTTTCTATTGACATCCACGCCGTGTTTTTTGTACTTGTCGTACTGCAGCCTACATTCCGTACATAAATCTGAACCAATAAGGTTCATTATGGGCACAATGCAACCTTTTCACACTTGTGTTTGATGTCATCCATCAGCTATCAACAAGCGACATATTACTGATATACATACCTAGATATCTGGTACCAAAGTCAAGTCCAAACACTCCCTTTACTCACTCGTGCTGGACTATGGAAGTTATCGTCCATGGGAAGAACATATAAAAAATTCAATTAAATAAAATTCTTTGCTAGCGTAATGATTAAAAGCATTTATATTTTATGTATTCTGTACTTATACTAACTTTAAACGCTCAAAGATGTAACAATATAATATTATGCAGTTTGATGTATAATATATTTAAAAATGAAAGGTCTTAAATCTCTTTGTGAATTTTCAAGTGTCTGATGTCCTCTCAAGAATTTTTATCCAGGAGAGATTTTTATTTTGAGCCACATAGATATTTGAGACTTGAATGGGCAAGAAAGTACTTTTGAGTTTTACATGCATACCTCTTCAAATAAAGAATAGTCAATGGTCAATCTTAAGTAGAGCAAATAGCAATCGAAAATGGGAACGAATCATTCCCTTTTAGCTGTGCGTCCAAAAATATTCGGTTTGTAAACTAAAAAATGACAAACAGGAGCGGAGGTTATTTGTATTATGAATCTGCCTTTTCTTTTGTGTGACTACGACTCTCTCCATACTTACATTGGGTATTGAGTTATTCGACTATTTACATAAGTTTAATGCATAACGGCGTTTATAGAATGGACATAAAGCATAATAATATAATAAGGGCGTAATATACATTTATCTACTAATATGTATTATACCATTTGAATTTGATATCCTTATTCCTGTGGACGCCGCGATGGAAGTTCTTGATGGTTGCGAGCTGAGATAGGCAATGGCTTTTGACTTCCTCCGTTCAACTCTCCATTCTTCAGTCTTGACTCGATTCTCCAGTATATGTACATATGTACACATACTGGAGAATTACATCCAGCAGCATTCGTTTATTCTTATTCCTCTTCTTCGTCTTTGTCGTCTTCTTCTGTATGTCTGCGTCTTTGGCCTCGAATTCCGTTCGCTCGCCTGCTCGTAATCGCATAGTATAATAATGTAATGTAAAGTAATGCAAAGTAATGTAATGGCAGTGACATTCCGGCAACACGTATTTATAATTCAGATTCAGAGGAGATCCTTCCATGAATGGGAAATTCTCTCTCCATCCCGAATTAATATTTGAAGCACTTTTACACACATACATACATACATGTGTGTACACACAAACAAAGAAGCGCCTTGGCTCTATTTCCACATTCTATTCCAATAATCAGCCTCCTATTCATACGTCACATACAGTTCTCATGTATAATATGTATATATGTT
Organism: Sminthurinus bimaculatus; assembly: GCA_034698285.1. Lineage (NCBI taxonomy): Eukaryota > Metazoa > Arthropoda > Collembola > Symphypleona > Katiannidae > Sminthurinus > Sminthurinus bimaculatus. The sequence goes on along the minus strand of JAQIVE010000735.1, from coordinate 19,656 downwards.
ATGCACACAATTCCATAAGCGCAACCGTATGCTTTAAGAACTACATGCTCAGAAACGTTTTATATTCATTTGTATTCGTATTTGTGTACATGGAACAAATGCGAAAAGTAAAGGAGGCAAAGAGCTTTACGATGTCTTTATTTAGCCCCTTCATTTTTTGACCGATCGAATGCACTATGTTGTACTCAATTGTACTCTACTATGGATATGTACATAGTTGTAAAACGGAGGAAAAAGCAAAGAAAATTGGAGAAAACGAAGGAAAGCATTCAAATTTCCTCCTTGTTTGCTCTCTGAATTTTTTTCCATTACATGATTATTTTTATTGTCGGGAATCAGGATCAAGCACAAGCCTGTTTTATTACACCGAATGTTTTTGTACATGTATTATTTATATTCATAAAAGACTGTACAGAAAATACCTAGAATATCAAAAGTCTTACAAACAAAGTTTGCGTATTGTTTTGTTTTCCAAGTTTTGGCTGTCGATCCGGCGTACAACAAAACAAAACAAATAATACTCATACCGTATTTACGTGTTTGTTTGAGCCTGAGAAAGCACGGTTGTTTAAAACTTTCAAAGGAAAAAATCCATGACATGCGGAGCAACTGGATGCTGCCGTGCAGTTTACGCAAACGCGGTAATCATGGTACACACACACAGAAATAGAACAAAAATCTTGCGTCACTTACTTGGCATTTTATGTCTACCAATTTGATTAGCACTGGAATAAAAAACTAATAACATTTGATGCATAAATGTATTTTTCTGTGTATGGAAATCAAACCATTGTTTCACTGTTTGACAAAGTTTTAATAATTGTTTTCTACATCTTTGCCGTAAGGATTGGTAGACGCGTGGAAAAAACTGAGTTTACTACGCAGGAAAGTAAATAAAAAAGCAGAAGTAATACATGGTAAAAATAATAAATATTATACGCGAGGTTACTTTGTTGTGTAGTAGCAATATAGTTTCACATGCTGTGCTACATAGAAATTTGAATTTGAAGCGGGTGGATTGAATCAGGAGTCGGAGTCAAAATGAAAGTTAATGAAAACAGTATAAAAAGAACGGAGGCCGCTGGATTTCTTTAAAAAAAGTTTGAGTAGGTACGTTTGATCTGACTTGGAGTCAAAATTCGGGAGCTTGATGTAGACTTACGATTAGCGACTTGGATTTGAATTGAGATTTTTGTTCAGACGTGGATTTGGATTGGAGAGGGAATCTTAGACGTTGATCGTGCCTTAGCTTTGGAGAACCTGTCCCGACTTATAAATAGGCCTACGCGTTTTTGGATGCAAGAGATTTGTTTAAATCCAAGGAACGTCTCGTTAATCGTGCACTCGAAATACTTGTTCCATCTTCTTCAATATCCTCTTTCACATACCCAGCTCAGACTCAACTTTGCTACTCTGCCTTTCTTTCTGCTGTGCTTTGAGCTTTTAATTGATCCTTTGTAAAGCTTGTTCCGTTCACAATGAGAAACTATATGTACGCCCACGCATGCACCAGTGCAGCGACAACAAAATAAAACTGTGCGCACAGTTTTCATGGAATATTTATGAGGGCTTCACAATAACTAGCAGTGACGATCGCAAATTTCTAGCTATACTATTTTTACCTGCCTTATCAATTATTTAATTGACCTACATAGTTTCATAATTTCATACTAATTTTATCCTAATTTTATTTTCTGCAATCTAAAATAGAAAATCGGTTAACGTTTATTTATTTGTAAATACTCGTAAAGTAAGATGGTGCACAATATTTTTCAATTGGGTTTTCAATTTTCCACAAAAAAGTGAGAGAAAAAGGCGGCGTGCAAAGGAAAAATTTAAAGCGGGGAGTTGAGGTCAGAATTCATAATAAGTCGACTAAAATACAAAATACGGGGGACATATATTTACGTTTTACATATGTCTGCCTAAGTGAGTTGAGCGGATCGTGAGTCAAGGCATCAAGTAGTTTTACCGACATGAAGAAGCTATATGAGAGTACATAGTATTAGTATTAGCTTGTTAATTAGTATGCGGATCATGAGGCCACGACCACGACTCCTCACCAATCTTAAGGGTACTCTGTATTCTGCTTTCCACTTTTTCTGTCACCGATGGAAGAAATGCAAAAGCCACGGACTAAAAGAATAAGAAGAAACTGTGCAGTAGCACAAGGCTTTACACACTTTACACAACATTAACATCAATTGCTCAAAGCTCCTTTTTTCTTTCTCTCTACTCCAGAAAAAAATTAGTAGTGGCACACTATGCTTTGTACACATACGCGTATCTAATCTATGAAAAATCTATGTAATCTATGTATGCATTATTATCATTTATTTTTTTTTTCATTATATCATCAGCTCAGAATTCCTGGATTGTCGGAAACGAGAAAAGGAAAAGTTTTTGTTTGTTTTTTATTCTTCTACATACATAAGCACTTACCCACATGTATGTACCTTATTGTTTGAGAAAAAATTGACACAAGCTCTTTCAGCTCTCGACAGCCGTAAAATAATAAAAGTTGGAAGATTCCAGTCATTTGATTTGTAACTACTATTTGCAACCACAACGCATCATCATTATTATCACTATTATTTTTCTATATCTCTCAAGTATGTAATTACATTTGTACTTCTGTACACTTGAACATAAATATAATCGGAATCGTAATCGTACTCTCCTCTTTGTATTTGTTTTTGTATTAAGTGTTTGTACTTGTTTGCTGAGAGTACACAAAAATTAATTGCTTCTCTCTCAATCTCCGCACACTCACTCATTCACTCACTCACTCACTCCGTCCCCAGTGGAAAATAAAAGTAATATGTATAAAATCAATGAAAGAAGAGTCAATTGCAGAGAAAATGGTTCTTTCCAATTCTTTGGCATCAATATGTCCGCTGTTGGGTTGTTCGTGCATTGTGCATTGTGCCCTGTGTAAAGTCCAAAGCAATCAACAAGATTGAGATTTTCTGTCCGCACTCTCAGCATACACACAAATATACAATACAGTATCTATGTATATAAACTCACAAGGCAGTCCAATCCAACGCAACTCACAATGAGGTGCAGTGTACAAAAGAAATCTTGACAGAATACAAAGTATCTATCTAGATACTGCTTGACCACCGTTTCTTGTGCATACTTTGTATGTATGTATACAGCAGGATAAGCAAAGACGTTGGTCTGTAAGTACATTAGTGCGGATTAAGAAAGGTTACACACGCTCAATATTCAGTGCACAATTCACCGAACCTATGAGTATGTTTATACGTCAAAGCTCAGGCATGAAACAAAGAGATGAGTGAAGAAAGAGTAAAAAACTGCATCAAGCAAGAGAGAGAGAGAGAGAGAGGGCGAGAGATAGGACTTTTTGTTTTCAAAGCTAGAAGAAAAAGAGGAGGGAACCCCTTTTAAAGACTAAATGCAATTAACAGTAATTATATTGGCTGGTTACAAGTCATTCTGACTGAATCGACTTTGACTTGAATAAAACCTCTGGCCTGCTCTCATTCTCCCGATTATTAATGTGAATTTGATGTTCTAGCTGCTCATGATGGTTGTGCTGATAAACTGCGGGGTGAAGCAAAGAGAATGCGCCCATATGTATGTAGATACTTATTGAACCCAAATTATACATAGCTACTTTCAATGTGGTGTGTAAGAGTTGTTACAATGTAAAAGAAGCCTTATTTTCTATGTAAACTGTATATTATTGTACACCAGGTTGTAGTGGAGTTTAGTGTGAGGCCTCACCTCTGTTATAATTACACTTTACACAATTTCGGCTGATTTATCGTATCGGGAAATCGCAAGAAGGAAAAATAGAGACCGGGATAGAGCAAGTTATTGTAATTGCAACTGCAATCAGAGACGTAGTTTTGCTGCATAGTTGTTACTGCCGGCCTTTTCTCTTATAATATCTTATACGTTGCACAGAGGATATTTTTTCCTTTTCAATGCTGTGCATTTCACGTAAAATTCATACGAGAAATTATCTGTAGCATAGAGTGTACAGTTCATACATATGTTTATCTGGCTATGGTTATGTAGCCAAAGCTATCAGCAATTTATCTGTAGTCTTTGCCTATCTCTTTACCCGCCTCTCTTATTTATCCCCGCAATTTACCCAATCAAAGGGAAGAACGGAGACGGACAGAGGAAGAGCAGATGAAGACAAAAGGGAAATGTAAATAAGATGCTTCTTGAATAAACCTAAAAGGTTGTCAAAAGGTCAATGATTGATTAAACTCAAGATGAATTGATGGGACTCTAATGACTTGAGCTGTGAATTGGCATGTAAATACATACTCTCCGCCGATCGAAAAAATAACAAAAGCCATTTTATACCTTTTGAATTTTTAGAAAAAGTAAATATGCACAGTATATGTATAATGTATAAGTAGAGTTTATGTACATTAATGTCCGTGGTTCCTCCGTTTCTCAACAAGTTTTTACAAATGGATGAGTTGGCACCGACTTTTCAGGGCGATTGTATATTCACATAGTACCCTACTGATTTCTAAGAAACAACTCATATACATACTCATCAGTTATAAGATTATTGACTCAACCAATTTTTCGCAATCTTATTCATGAGACCGTTTAGATATGTTTGGAAAATGAAAAAACGTTCCTTAAAACCTTCTTTTCCTACCAAGTAAAAATAAAACTGTCAAGTCAAATTATCTCAAAAACACGTTAATTTTTTTATTCCAATTGTCGACTGTCTCCTCAAATTACTGTATTAGGTCGTTATACTCGTAAAACTTGTTTGTAAACGCTTTAACTCTGCAAATGTTAAGTCTTCCGTATTTAAAACAGTGAAATACAATTTACAAGAGTGCAAAACTGTTTATTTTGAGCGGGGAAAAATCGACAAGCTTTTCCTGGAGACACAGTCTCACATTGTCCTTGGAGAGATTAGCTATACATTTTTCTCGACGAACAAGCGAGCGGGTGAAACTTTGGTATATGTATACCTTCTGTTTTACTCATGTCTGTACCTTTACCTGTCAAATATGAATACACTAAAAGTAGAATAAAGGTTTGGAGACTGAGCACACAAAAAAACAACAAACAGCGCCCGAGTTTGTACTTAAACTTTCCCTTGCGGCAAGACACTAACATCATCACCATCGACTGCTTAGTGAACTGGCTCAAGTTTCTCAGAAATCTCCACGGACAACTCAACTCAACTGCCGACGTCTCCCCATCTTTTCTCTAGTGCATAATGCTTAAAAGGGCCTTCTTTTCTGCACAAAACTACTGAGCACATACGTAGTTGATACCGTATACTTTTGTGTATTCTAGCTACATACATGTACATTGTACATATAAGTAGTTTATACTCATAATAATAGAAACTCAAAGCCGGAACTAGTAAAATACTGAATATAAGTATTAAATGTATGTACTACGCAACTGCATATTAGTCATCTTTAATACAGAGCGCTAATATATACTCGACAGTGCGATAGCTCCAGCTCCTGACAAAAAATGATGACGATGGATTTGAAAAAGTTTTCTGGGTTTCTTCATCTTCTCCTCATGAAAATACCACCATGCAGTATTAGCTGGCAGGTTAATACTGACGAAGAGTGTGAGGTGGTTGAAAAAGTACGGGAGGAGAAAGTCACACTCTGAGACGGTGGAGCAAGCTGCACATGTGAATAAATATAGATATACATTGACGTGCCAGCATTAGAATTCATAGAAAATAGGCATTTGAGTATGCATGCATATAGGAAGGGAATGCCATTAGACGTGAAAGTTGTATTGAGTATGAGCGTAGGTTTTATACCATATTTTGTAGATAATAGTTCCTGCTAAAATTTTTCTGCATAATATCGGCTTTTGATTATTACACTATTACAGCTATTTTCTATGCATAATATACAGAGAGGAAGAAGGCGAGCGTAATTCTATAGAGAGTATGATCACAAACTCAACGACCCGTGAAGGCAAGGCAAGGTATTAGCTATGGTAGTTCTTTACTTTCTCATTCCGTTCCCTCATCCACATATTATTTATAGGCATACAGCTATACATACATAGTTATACGCATTCACACACTTTTGTACAATCTGCAGGGTTAGCAATTTATGAAAATATAATGAGTCTTATTAATTTGAACGGAAGTTTATTCCAAATTCTGAGAGAGAAGAGGAAGAGAGAAAGGGGTCGACTGAAACTCTCACTTTGCCTTTACCTCTCTCATATAGTCTAAAGGCTGAAAATAGTTTCGAGAACAACTTCAACTCTCTGACTTTGTGCTCAGCTGTAAACTGTATATTGTATATGGTATATGCACACATTATACCTACATTACTTTACTTTGACTCTTAGCCTTTATGTACATAGATACTTAAGCATATCTGTATCTGCATCATGGATCATAAAGAAATTTAAGGAACATCAACTGTTAATCTGATAAAGTTATAGAAACATTATTTTATTTCCGTTTCTCACTTCACGTCTGAGCAGCTGCCAAAGATGATTATTTCATTTGGAGTCGATTCTACACTCAGCTATTTTACGAAGGAAGGATTCAAGTGGCAGAAGCTTTCCCTATGTAACTCGTTGCTATAGTCAAGCCGAATAGTGTAAGCTAAATCAAGAATAGAATTAAACATGGAAAACATAGCTTGTATTTATTTATTTGCTTTTTATAAAATTCCCCAACATTGAAAGTAGGAAAATGAAACGCTTATTAATTATTCAGGGTAAGAAAATTTTCTCCGGTTTTTAACTTTGAAAAAAGGCAAGAAGTCAAGTTACTTGACTACTTCTTTTTTACATTTTATTATTCATAACATTTGCTTCCTCATTTTCCCCGCCAACTTACGCAGGCCGTATGAATTAGCCTCGCCACCAAATTTAGCTCCTCTTAATATTATGTGTATAATATTATGCAAAAAGTTCTCTTTCTTTCAAGTAATATGGAAGTCCGCATGTGGCAGACTTTTATTTTTTCCTTCATTACAGCATCATAATTACTGTCTAATGATTACTGTGCGCTGTGCACCACACTGCTTTCAAACGGTTATAAAATGTTAATTACTGTTAATCTTATGTTGATGAGTATGCGCCTTGGTGCATACAGAAAAAAGGATGAAAAGTACAAAAATTTAATGGCATCGTTCACCATTTTAATATCCCTGTGATACTCCACTCTACTCTACTTGACAGAAAGCCATATCACGACAGCATTTTCTACATATTACTATCCTATTGACAATTTTTGCTGCATAGTTTCTCCTGCTATACCTCTCCTTCCACTTCTTTTCACTTTCATACCTTGCGCATTTAAATGTAGGACTAATGATTTTTTCAAGCCCTCTCTTGTCCCTTCCCATTGTTCCATTGTCCTTGCTCGTCGCGGTAGAAAAATTAATTAAAGTATAATAATAAAGTTTAAGTTTTAATTAAAGGCTTTGTACAGACGAGCCTCAGCAAAAAGTGCACTGTATACGAAAGCCATATAAAGTACTAATGAAACGTATCTCAAATTTCATACGTAACGTAGAAAATAATATCCCAGACTCGTTTACTGAAATATGGTAGGTAAGGAGAAACGGAAAAGAAAAGTACCTTTTTATTCCTAACATTAATCTATGGGAAGATTTACTAACGTACACAAAATCAAGAGCGAAATCCCCATAATTTTTGTACTAGTATACGAAAAACTATCACGATTCGACAGCTTTTGTTGTACAAAAGATTCTATGGTACTTGCGTTTTTAAGTACGGTTTATAATAATATTTTTAATAGATGAAGGGATATGCAGCATGTTATAGAAAGGCAGTAATATGTGAAAAATATGCAGAAAAAATTCCATCTCTTTATCCTAGAGACCCTCATTCCCACTATATCACGATTCGCATGGCTGTAGAAAGAAAAGTTGGTCACTGCACGGTATGGGAAAATGAATACGGTGGCAATGGTATGTATCAAGTGCTAAAATTAGGGAGCCCGCTTCTCACCAGCCTCTGAAAAGCCTCTTTTAATATTTCACTTTGAAAAAGGTAGCCCATGAAAGACTAAGACAAGTTAACACAATCAAAAGTCCCATTGCTAAAATGAAAACGAAAATGAAAGGGAAAGTGGGGCAGGGAAAAGCATCTATCTTCAGCCTCAAATAAACGTAAGGACGTATAGATTCAGCAAGTAGTAAGCAGGGTGAAAAGTAGAGAAGTGAAAGTAAGAGAGAGAGAGAAAGAAAGGACGAGAGAGAGAGAGAGTAGAGAGCATATGAATAATTTCTTGCCTTTGAAAGACTTTGTACTTTGTACCGACTTTCGACTTTCCCCTTAATAAAATGTATAGAAAAGTATCCATCTTCCTCGCTGAAACGAGAGAAATAGAGCTAGAGTTGGAGCTAGATGACAAGCCAGTAACTAAACTGAAGAGTTGCAAGTTGCAAGAAGAATAAAGAGCTGTGTGTGTGTGTGTGTGTGTGTGGAACAAACTCCATGGAGTTGCCTGCCTCCAAAAGCCAAAAGAGAAAAGCGTGGGGCGGCGGAGAGCTCTCCAAAGAATTTCAAAACATTTAAATTACTGTCAGAGATAAAACTCATTTCCTTAATATGTAAATTTTATTCGTCAAGATTAAACAGCTGCCGCTCCTCTCCATTCCATTCTCCGTTTGTCTGTATATGCATGTGTAGTCAGAACATGCATACAATATATAATATATATTACATACATGCATTCAGGTCCCCGGTTTCTTATTTTACTGGATGCTTCACAGTCACTGTCGCTGCAGCTAACTGTGTGCATAGTGTATGTATGTATGTATGCATGTATGTATAGAGGGAGAAATAGAAAAGAGACGCTGTGAGCTCTTTAGAGTTTTTCGCGGGGCTCAAACATTGACAGCTGAGACATCGATCTAGCACACTCTCCTCCTTTCTGGCAGACTTCATGAAACTGATATACAGTCTACAAAAGGACAAATGACATACGGAGACAGTTCAAGTTGTAGCTGTAGTTGGACATGGACTTGGACTCAGAGTTGCAGATAGTTGACAGTCGGATGAAAAGACGGGAAGTGCAAGTACATACATACATAGAAGGAGTGAAAAACTAAAAGAAATGAAGGGCGGCCTCTGATATAAAGACAAAGTACATGTATGCACATCCGATTTAGAGAAAGGCAAAAAAATAGGAGAAAGAGGCAAAGGAGAGGCAACGGAGAAACAGAGAAAGAGGGAGAGATGATGAAATGGCACAGAGCACACAAAGTTCAACTCCCAACTCACCATTTTTGCTCATCGTCAGCCGCCTCGTAAATAAAGTCCTGCGTCAGTCCGTCAGTCAGTCACCCGCATGGTCCTCGTCTCAAATTGCCAGCCATCAAAAACTATTTCGTTATTTCGCAAAAGGCTTATGTCAACCATCAGTACAAATGCATGTGTGTAATTTAACACAGCTGGAATCATCAACTATGTATGTATATCAATGCTTTGCAGCTTGAGTAACCATATGCACATACATGTATAAAGAAGCATCCACAATTTTTCATGCATTTCATGTAGGTATAATAATCAACAGGCACATTTTTTGGAACAGAAAATTTATCAGAAATCGCCATTTGAAAACCTCCTATACAATGGAATGGGTATAGCTATCGAATATTAAATTCCAACCAAATTTCCGGGATGAAAAGATAAAAGTTGTGGGTGTAGATTAAAAATTGTTTCGAAATCAATTTCCGATGTCACTGTCATTGTGGCCGTACAAAAACGCACATCCGGCCACTCACTTCCGGCCCGATCTGTCTCCGGTTTATTTTCTGTGGCTGTACAAGTACACTGAAGAAAGATCGAAAGAGTGGCCGTGAACTTTTACATATGCCTGCGTGCCGTAGGCGGAAAATTCGGGAAAAAGCAAAAGCACGAAATGTGATGACACAAAACGTAAGTAAGTATACATGATATTTTTTGGCAGTACTTTGTTTCGATGAAAGAAACTCAAGCTAAGTCAAAGGTGGGAAATAAAAGAGGTTGAAATGTATAAAAGAATGGAAATGGACAAATCCTTTTGGAGTTTATATTTATGTCCCTGCATGCATTTATGTCCATTATATTAAACGACCAAAATATATACATACATAACAATGGCACGATATTGTTTTCACTTCTTAAGAATTGGCTCATTTGCTGGAGAAAGTGCACTTTGTCCCCATCCAAATGTAAGTCATCATGCTACTACATTTGGGCGGCACAATGGAGTACTTTGAAGAATCAAGCAATTTGCAGTATATCACAAAACAGTTGTGATGAGGGAATGCATTAAGCATTATGTGTATGTATATTATATAAGATTATATCATTACGCTGTTGGAGAAATCGTTATGACAAAGAGAATGACCATGGCCATGACCATGACCATGGCTAAGACTAAGGCTATGGTCATATCAACGACGATGCCACTGGAGATTAAGATATATATATAGATGTAGATGTACTGATATGTATAGTTGGACATAGAATCACGGAATGAGGATGACAAGGGCAATAATGACTATCCCTTGGATTCGAATTGCATTAGAAATTACGGCTAAGTTTATGTTACGCCTCAGGTTTATTCGTTATAATAAGGATGAGAGAGGACGAGAGAAAGAAGGAGAGAGGCAATCAGAGAGTAAGAGAAAGGCGGCAGATTTAGTAAACTGTGGATTGCCCCGCAATGAAAATGAAATGTAATCTAGTGTAATGGGATGAAAACATGAAGAGCGCAGTACAATAACAATAACAGTAATAATAATAAGGCTGGATTGGATCGCATTGCACTGCATTGCTCTGAATCTGAATTGCGAGAAAAACGGAGAGTCAGCGTGCGTTTGTCACATTCGCAAAAAATGTCATGAATTCAAGAGGAAGGAAAGCAACTACTTAAAATCCTCTACTTTGTCCCTATCTGATGTTTCTGCCTTCTTCATATTATTCATTTGATGTGTACCCAGTAGCCATACACATACATACATAGATCATTAAGACTGCCATGTTACTCCTTTTGCAATGTCATACATACAAAATCGAGAAACTAACCCACACAGAACAGTACAATATTTTTGCTTTACAAATCCTTTTGGCCAGCATTCAAAAATGTGTAGAAGGGATTACAGATGTAGCAGATTAAAGTAATGTTGACGATAATGATGCTGCTGGGAGCTGTGAGGGGGTGCAAATTAATGAGATCGACCTGAGAGTTGTATGCACCACACTGAGATATTTGATGACAAGTGGGCTCACTCTTTCTTTGTTTGAGACCTGAGACATGCACTGCATCCTATACTTTGATGGAAAAAGGATGCTGCAGGTGATTTACATCATATTTTTGTATTATTTGCATTTACAAAGAAATATCATGATTCATAAACCGCGGAATTCACACAGGTATTCTTACATCCTGGAAATGGCAGGTCGCAAAACTGAAGCTTTGGCTGTTGTGCTGGTTTTTCAACTTTTTTGGGCTGACATTAAACTAGTGAGCAGTGAGCAGCGAACTAAAAGATAAAGACAGAGAATATTCTCATTACTTATTAAAAGATTCACAAGGCCTGCTGTGGACTTGGAATAACTGTACATTGTACTGTAATGCATAATGCAATACAACACAAAACAATGGAGCGAAAATTCATCCTGCCTATACTTCTTGAGAGTGCAGAAGAGCCGTCTATTGTCTTGCTGCTATGGACACAGGAAGTATGTACGCATGGATTGTGTATTGGTCGAGTTAGATGTTGGGAGATTGTAAGGTTGCGAGTCTTGGATGGAGCGGCGTGAAGCTGAAACTGTTCAAGTTGGGAGAAAGTTCAGCTGTCAAGGCGGGTGGTTGTCTTTTTTCATTAATGTGACACGGATACTGTGGACGGACAGAATACAGACTAGCAGAGCCGTTCCGGCGTCCATCAAGATTTTTTTATTTGTCCTGTCTCCCATTTCTCGTTTCTTTTTGCGCTTTCGGCCTCGTCCGCTTCCTCCTATTCGATCATCTTCTTGCCTAATATGACCCAGAAAATATATTGAATTTAAGAGAGATCCAAGCTGTATATAACTACTTACTAACACATGGTCTTGAGTCATGAGTCTTGCGGCTGTCAGCAGGGTCACCTTGTTATTTATCTGATATAGTACGGAAATGTCAAGTGTCTCTCTTTCTTTATATCCCTAAATGCATATGTGCTATCTACAAAATGAATTACATAGATCTTGTCTTTACAGATAGGCACAACAACTTTTTTCTAAACAAAAAACAATAAAAATCATGCTTTTCTTAATTTTAATAAACACACCATGAAATTAAGCTTTTTAATTAAATTTTTCTATGGTAAAGAATGTACAAGCTAACGTTCGAATCCAATATCTTAAAATGTTGTTACAAATGTAAAGCTGAATTTCCAAATATGTATGTATGGAAAAAGTAGAATGAGAAATGAGAAGCAATAAAAACTTGGTCAAAAATGAGAATTTTAATTCAAATTTAAATTCTATTGGAAAAATCGCCATTTATTCTGAATGTTAGATTATGACCATACGTATCAAATAAAAATGATCGCTTAAAAATATAGCGGTTATATCCGTCTTTATAGCCACACTGTTACGCCGCACAGTAAGAATAAAGGGAAAATGAAGGGAGGGAGAATGGAGAAGGATGAGGAGTAAACCATAAAAATTTCAAATCAGATTTCCTCAAGGATGCACCGCTTGATAATAGTACGATCTTGAGCGCCAGTCAAGGATTTTGTCCGTTTCATGTTGAAAAGGATTTGATGCTTATGGTTTTCTTCATACATAAATACATACATACGTATATGCACGCATTCACAATATACTACATATAAAACTCGGTGTTTTAATAGACTTTCTCAACCGCATCCACTGCCACAGTAGTTCCCATTTTCCTCTTAATATTTATGATTATGATTGGATGCAGTGGAAACTGGTAGCTATGGAAGAGTGACTCAACAGGGTAAACATCGTGAGCCGCTAACAGTTAGATGGAAAGGAACTGCTATAGACGAATCATAGAGCTTTATTGTCATTGTTTCTATGTTAATAATAAAATGAGACTGGGAGAAAAGCTATTGCACGATATGTACCTAAAATTTAAAGATATATCCAGAATCCAGAAAAATGAAAGGTAGGCAGTAGGCAGTCAAATCGTCAGAAGCATGACCATTATTTTTATTCTTATTATAAGCTCTTGCTATATTTTCTCCATTTTCTTAAAAAAGAATCGTCGGAAAAACGATGAGCAATAACTGCAGTGAGGAATTATCCCTTCCTACTCGACATTGAGTAAACTCTCGAGGATTTTTTGCAGACTTGTTCTCTTTAGCTTCAGTTTTTAGGAAAGATGATGCATATACATACTTGGTATTGCCATGCAAGATAATGCTTGTCGTTTTCTGTTGGGAAATTCTTTGCAAATCCTAGCAATGGTTTTGAACTTTTCAGTATTATTTCTCAGGAGCATTAATGCAAAATCTTGCAAATTATTGAAGCTTAGCATTTCATTAACAACACGGTACAAATTTTAATGTGAATGACTATAATTTCACTGGAATTGAGTTGTATGATTATTAATTAAAAAGAAATGTTTACTTGGATGAGTTTCGGGTTAACAATTTCGTCCAAGGAAGTCCTGTGGCTTGTCACTTGTGGGAAATCAGAGAAATTATGGAAATTTTATTCAGAATTTTGTAGTAGGTAGACCCAATGTTACAAAAAATGGACGATGACGCTGAGATTTGTCCGGCGTTTTCACAGCGATTGTGAAACTACCGCCCAGCCATTGTGTATGTATACAATATACAAGTACATACGCTCAATGCTCAAGCATTGTAGAAACAAGAACGTGGGTCCTGACCACTTGACACTCTCAGTTTGACATGGGGCTCGAAAAAAGAATGGAGTAAAAGACACAGGGATTCTTTCTTTATGGGAATAAAGTCAAGACTGAGGAATATTTTTCCCAAGCGGCCACCTGTATGCATGACAAATGAAAAGACAAATCTTCGTGTTCGTGCTCTTTGTCTCTTTGGCTATTCTGTCGCTTTATCCATATTCACAGTCACCTATACCCAAAATATATATGTACATAGACAGATGTAGGCTGGCTGAACCAGGCTGAATTCAACAAGGGATGAGGAGTAAACATGTATCTCAAATCATTTCGGACGATACTGGGTTTGAAAAACTCCAGCAGTGGGGATTCAAAGGTTGCGGTCCTACCTACCGCATTCTGAACAAAGCGCTCATCAATATAGACAGAGAAGAGAACATAGCTGCATGATGCAATACAAATTTACATGATTTGACACTGTAAGCAATTTATTTGAATTCATCTAATATGTGCTTTTTTTTACTACAAACCCGAACAATATTTTTTCTCGTTTTATTCCTGGACATTTACTAAATGTATTACTCCTGTGATCCAACGAAATTTGGAAAATATGTAGTATAAATATGCATCTTAAATCTGAAGACAAACTTAAAAATTAAACTATGCGTTCAGAAGAAAAACTTTAAACTCAGAAAAGCTAGAACAAATTTATTTTGTAAATGAGTAGCAAAGCATTGCAAGTGGAATGAGCAGCTTTTTGTCTGCGCCCTCCCTTTGTACAAGAATTGAACTTGACTTGGTTGTTTTCTTAACTGGTTTTTTTGTCGGCGTATCGGCGCGAGTTGCATCCCTCATACACTGACTGGGACGTTAATGAATGCTACAGTCGTTATCTGTCCATCGGAATGCACATCCAAGTCATTGAGGATAATTAAAATTGATCGAAAAGTATGCTAACTGCGGCTAACTGGAATAGCTAATCGTCACATTGATCTGACCACTTTATTGGAATTTCTTTCTTCTACATTCCACTTTACCATTATGTACGTGTATGTTGAACTCACCTCTACTGTATTCATCTTCTTCAATGTTAACTCCATATAAAAATACATAAGCCGCTAAAGATCTCATCTCGCAGATGTAGCATCTCGGCCACATCCCACCGTTTTGTTTTCATCTTGTTTTCCACCTTCGTCCGCATCCTTTTTTGTAAATTTAACCGAGGGAACGGCTTCAAAAGCTTCTTCTAACGTTATAAGTAAAGTTGAAAAAGCATGAGCATTGAGCATATTCATCAAATAAAAATACAGAGTCAATTAACAAAATTGTTATAATTAGCTCAAAATAAAAGTCTCAATTGCTGCTTATCCAACTACCCACTCGGCAACTGTATATAAAACTGTGTTTGTGAACAATTTTCTTGGTAATTTCGTAAATGTAAACCATCCTAACCTCCCAACCTTTGCCTCAGCAAAGATATTGATTACTATTTAAAAAGATTAACCGCTTTTCTTCCTAAATCCTTAAAAAAGAATATTTTCTCCAGGAAATAACACTGAACATTGCACAGTCAGTTTATAGCCATGGTGTTTGTGTATATACAGTATACAGCCAAAGTTTTAGTTGCATGGTTCAGTTCCAGTTCAAGTGTTACATAGTAAGTAGTAAGTACAGCATTTGCTCACAACATTGTAAATTGTAATATAGTAATAACACTTATGCCTGGGTCAAAAGTATCTTCATCCGAAAAAGGAGGATGCAGCTTGTGGTTAAAGCTCGTAATGTCCCCTGTAATGTCTCATATCTAATGAATGAGGACCGAAAGGAAGGGCAAGATGAAGACGGCGGGGAAAGCGAGAGCTAAAACATTGAGGAGAACCAGAAGAGGAAGAAGAAGGTGAAGAAGGACGAGACGACAGTGAAATTTTACTATTAAAGTGGGGAAGAAGAAAATTAAAAGCCGTTGTTGTGGTTTCCTTACTGCTGCTCGCCTTGGCTTTGCCTGGATAAAGATGAGCTGTTTCTCCAGTTATGCTTCTTCTACTACTACTTCTTCGTCTTCATCCTCATCTCGGGGTTCTGGTTTTTGTTCTTGTTCCTGCTCTTGTTCTTTGGCTGCGTTCCGTTTCGTTCCGTGGCATGAATAATTAAAGATTAGGACAGTTAAGATGGGGAGCTTTTCTCCGATAGAAGGATATAAAATCACACACAGTCTCATACTCGTAGCGATACCACGCAGGATGTAGAATGTGATAGCATAGTTACGAAACAATACAGAGTACGCTCAACTTTCCCATTTTCAAGAGTATTATGATACAGCGATAGAGTTTTAAGTTTTAAGCAAAGACTCTATACAGTATTTCATCCACAGAGAAGAGATGCCAAGTCGAGACCAAGCCAAGCCAAACCAAACCAAACCAAACCAGACCAGACCACTTTCCCATATTCACATTCAAGCTTACTTTCGCTTTTACTTTCACTTGCACTTACATTTTCATTTCGAATCGGGAAGGAGAGACAAAGCTCCTTTTCCTTTCTAAATGTAAATATGCTCCAGAAACTTTGCTTAAGTCGAGAGCAAAAGCCGTCATGAAATCCATTCAGAAAATAGAACAGAATTAGCTGGATGTGTAGACTGGACTGTACACTGTACACGGTACAGTCCAGTGTCTGACTACTGCAACGTGGATAATGGAAATGGATATCATAAGGAAACGGATTATATGGGACTTACGAGCAAAATGCAATACAAAATCTTGCTATCTTTTAAGACGTGAGATATCTTCATACGTAAGCAGTGTAAGCTAAAATATATACAGGGAAACACGTTTATTTCCATAGAGTATACACAATTCGGAGATAAAATGCTCTTACAAAAGTCTGAAATCAAAAGAAAAAATCTTCAGCAAGCCTTGAAATGATACAGTTTTTATATTTTTCGACCCTTTTTTTCTTTGAGTTAGAATCAAAATACGAATCGAAAAGGGAAAACAAAACGTGTTCAAATTGCCCAATTCATTGGTTTCTTGACTTAAGCTCCTGTTTATTTAAAATTGTAAGCTCCAACGCAAAGTAGTGTAAACTGAGAAGCGGGAAAACAGTTTTTCTTCTCCAGGCTGTATTCAGGAGCAAAACCAAAGGTATTATGTATAATCACCAACTATCTAGATCAACGAACCTCATTTAGGATTAAGGGAATGGAATAGAAAGCGCAGTTGTAGAATTTTCGGCTGGGGTCAAAATGATGGTTATGCAGGAAAGAAAGCCAAGTCAAATATAGATTTGATTTCTTGGATTGCTTCTGGCTCAAACTGCGGAAAATCGGAAGAATACATCGATGAATGAAAGAATTTTCCAGCAAAGCAGGGAAGATTGAAGCTTGTCTGGCTTGCTTGCTTTCAGTTTCAAAGTCATCTTAGTGCTACCTATTTCTGGATTGAAAAAAGGCAAAACCTTATATCGTTCCATTGTACACGAAGTAAAAGGTTGTACAGTATTAAGTTACAGCAAATGTGATTTGACTCACTTACTCACTTACGTTTCATGGTGTCTAAACGTGTATATGTACACGTGTGTGGTGTGTGTATAGGCAGTATTGTAGTATGCATGTAAATCTGTATACAGGTATGGTAGGCGATCTAAACACCCACGTTAAATATATGTATATAACTATATTATATAATCTTGTCGTTCTCCCAGCTCCAGTCTTTTCCAGTTAATGGAAAGAGTCCTTGCGTTCATTTTGTAAAAAGTGGATGGATGGATTGGATTCCTATTGACTTCCTTTGCCAATAAATTATTTCCGTCGTCGACCTCGTTCTTTTTTTCCTTCCATTTCAATCCCAATCCAAAAAGTCCTACGGCCTGAAGCCTGAAGCCAAGCCAAACCAATTCAAGCCAACTCTCTCTCTCTCACTTTCAAGGGTTTCTTCATTCCACTTTTTATACATACATCTAAGTATAAGCGGCTGAAACTGGAATTGGAATCGTACGATTAAATTTCGATTTCAACGTGGACTTTTTCAAATCTCACCAGATTACATTTTCTCAGCTTCCATTTCCACTTCCACTTCCGCTCTCCTACATCTAATACAAAAATTAGGGAAGAATTTTGCCTACAGGAAACAAAAAAAGGTGGTTTGGGTTAGAAGCAATCCGTCCATGTGTATATACTATAGAATAGGTAAAAATGACGCAAATCTTAACACAGGGAGGAAAATACTATTTCAGAGCTGGATGACACACTCACACTACATACAAGTAAGTATGCATCATACAGTTTGCCAAAAAGTTCAGATTTTTCTTCCAGATTCGCAAAATATTTTGTGTACATGTCGAAAAAGAAAAAAAGAAAAGTATATAGTATCACGATAAATGTACATGTACTGACTTTTTTCTGTTTCTTACAAGCGTGTGGTTTTCAAACCGGCAGTTTTTTAAATTCAGAATTTGATATTTCCATCACGTTCCAAATAGTATGCTCCAGTCTACAATCTATTGTACAAAGTTTCCTGGAAACTTTTTTGTTGTTTTACTTGCTAGCATTACATGAGGTTGAGATTATTATTATGTATTATTAGCCTTCCGTGAACATTTCTTTCAATCAGAATCTATAAAAATCTGTTGCGATCTCTCTTTTATTGTCTCACGTTTCTCTTGTTTGTCATTTTCTCCCTGGTTTCAATTTTCATGTCCAAGGCGTTAAATTTTTACAACAAGATATAACTATGGTGTCATATACTGTGTGATAGGTTTCCCTTATACAGTATTGTAAATGCATACTACATAAATCAGTTGCAACTTGCAACTTTTATTTACCCTTTTTACGGCTTGTGCAACCAGTGTGTGTAATCTAGTATATTTCATCATGTAGCAAACTGTCCTTAGGATTCCCCTAAAAAATGCAGTTTTTGATTTCCAATACATGTGTAATGTGTACATTGTCTCTATGCATGCATATATTTGATGCTTGATATAATCCAGTAATCAGTGCACATTGCACAACCAAGATCATACTTACACAAGTAAGCACGCCCGTCCAAAGACGGGACGAAAGTAGTAAGAAAATCTCGCAAAGTATTCAATCGCCAAAAACTAAAGAAAGCCATAATTTATTTTGTAGTTTTGTTCCGTGTGCACTTTTGGATTTAAAAAAAACTGCGGAAAAAAACTTCAAATTATGACAGCCTCGTTCTCATTTTCTCTCGGAAAACCTTCACGTCAAAACAAACCCTTGTAAAATAATTGCAGATTTAACATGACATCATTTGAAGTTTCCACTGCATGTTTGAATCAGAAGCAAAATCATGTTAAGTTAAACATGATTTCATTATGGTTCAAAAACACGTAAAATCTTGTCAAAAATGACGGATTATTTTGTTAGACATGGTTTCATTTGGGAACAGAAGGAGATTTTGTAGTGTACAGGATGTTTTCCCGATAATAGGTTTTATATTAGGGTTAAGGGCCATTTGAAGTCCGTTTTCATAAAGAAATGATTTTATGTGATGATTGTGATGGCCATTTCTATGTATTTTTGTCTTGTGAAAACCCCATGAATTCCCTACATATTGCGGTGTTGCAACAAAGTCTGTCATTCCCCTATTTATTTAGACCTTGTGACAGACTCCTCCATTCCCCTATTGTTTGAGGCCTTGCAAAGTCTGTTTTCCTATTTATTGAGGACTTTTTGCAAAGTCCGTTTTCCTATTTATTCAGGCCTTGTGACAAAGTCCGTTTTCCTATTTATTCAGGCCTTGTGACAAAGTCCGTTTTCCTATTTATTCAGGCCTTGTGACAAAGTC
>JAQIVE010000734.1:0-32247 GCA_034698285.1 Sminthurinus bimaculatus | reverse complement strand
CAGCCTGAAGTAACTTTTTGGCTGATGCTTTGTAAGGATTTCATCGTTTGGGAGGTTTGAAGCACCCTAATATGTATACATGGCTAATAGTGGTAATCTGTAATGGTAATGATACGTCATATTTGTCAAAAAAAAATTCAAACGTGTGACAACATGGAGAAAAAAGAGAACGAGTATAATCGAGCTACTATTTATATACACATTTTTGTACTTGGATGTAGCGGTGAATTTCCGCTTCCACATCATCTATCTGTAAGGCTGGGGAAATGTTCACGTTTATTTGTTCAAAAAGGGAAAAATAATTGGTCATCTTTTTTAGAATTATGCATGAAATGAAGATTTTGTATCATATAAAGCATACATTATGTACATATGCATATCGTTCACTGTAACGTATCGTAGAACATTAACTCTAAGACATTTATTCAGAGAGGCAAAAAGGTATTAAGATGGGAGTTTCATTGACCTTAGAATATCGCATCACATTCATATAGTCATTTTTATCATGTACATCGCATAATATTATCATTTTATGATATGATGTGTACACATATTCATATTTATATTTACATTTGTTTTATGTGTACGTTGGCTTTGGTTTTTTTAAATATAAAATAATATACAATATGCGAACATGGAAGAAGAAGATATTGTTCCTCCGATTGTTACTAAAACTGGCCATAAGGAACGAATGGATGTTCGTATCATCATCATCATATCATATTCGCGTCAGACTATTTGCACAACTTCCTTCTTAAATACTTGCAAGATTTATATCCAAGTATTTACCATTCTTATTAGTACGGCGTATATTATGAACATGGCATATATAGACAACCACGCACTGTACATAGTACATAGTTATATTATAATATATGCTACAGTAGTATCACAAGACGAAAATCCGCTTCCTCTCAAAACTGTAAATTGTACACTGTACACAAAATATTGTATGATACGTTACGCATGTTATGTTACTTGAAATTTTACAGGCAGGAGCAAAGAAGGGGAGTAAGGTGTATTTCACCAGATTTCTATCTGACCTCTATTAATTCCCAGGTAATTATTAAATATTATTATCATTGTTATTGTGATTAAACACAGCAGAGGGGAAAATATTATGCATCAGAATTTTGTATACACATTCATTATGTACATTATCATAATTTAAGAAACCCGTAATGAAGATGTGTATGTATCCAATAATGCAACATAAGTTGTATATCATGTATTACATGATGCATTATGTTACGTTTTGCCTATGTATGTATCCGGCTTTTATCTATACACAATATTCGCAATGCTTGCAATATACACATACTATTCTTGTTTAATTCCTCATGAATAAATTACAACTGGAATATTATAATATTTATACGAATACATATAATATTTAAGTATGCAGATACTTGCGGTTGATCTACAGTAAAGCGGAGTGAGAATCCTCATATTATATTGACATAATTATCCGTCTTATCGCTTATTATACCGCAAGATGATTTTTTTCTCCAAAAATCCTCCTCTTTATAGATGATAAATTCTCCTTAGAGAGGAGTAATAAGAAGTAAAAAGATGACGCGATTCTCTTTTCTCCTTAAATTTGCATACATAATGATACACACAACGTGTATGGATATTGGGAGAGCTGCGAGGAAAACTGTGGCCGTTTCACAAAAGAGTATAAGGGAGACATTAGACTAAAAAGCCGCCTCAAGTCTCAATCTCAACCTGCTTGAATTGCTCTACTCTCCATTTAATAGCTGTTCAGTGCTCAGTGTTCAATGCTAACCGACTTATGTATGTGTATGTATATTGCTGGTCGACTCTCGGCTCCTTATCGGTCCCGTTTAATCGATCTATGATATTTAGAACATATGCTTGCCAAAATTGTACTCGGCTTTGGTGGACTTGTCCTTAGTTTTTGTATGTGTAAGAAGTCTAAAGGGCCCATAGAAAGTTAAAGTTTTTGGCCATGGCTAATGTTATAGGAACATCAAATTAAATGTACGAAAAGTGGTATGCATGTATAAGACACAAGTACAAAATATTATGCACTATACACAGTATAAGGATATTTTGATTTTGAATTGGTCCATATATTTACCACAACTGTTTACATTGTTTCTCCTTCTCTAACTTATTACACGTTAGACATATTATGCATGTTGTGAGCTAGAAGCTTATTTATTTCGGATTTATCAGGAGCCGCCATCAGGCATCACCATTAGCATTTGCATCGTACTAGATTTCTGGCTCTTTCTTCCCAAACGTAATCTTAGCCTTATGTGTATGGCTCTACCGTTCTACACAACATTTTATAGATATAATATGCAAGCTTTGAATGTATGTTTGGGGCACACACACACACATTTATCACACGCACAAATAAAGTTTAACTAAATCCAAATCCAAAAACCGAGAGAGGAAGAGATACAATAATATTGGTCTGCTTCTCCGTCCAAGCGTGAGCATTGAGCATTTATGATTGCAGCTCTGCCTTCCTCTGTAGTCTGAAATCGCAAAAATTGGTGCCAAAAAATCCTCAAATGTTTTGTGATTTATTTTCATTTAAATGTTGAAACTAGTCCAGCTACTGGCTGAACACGAGCATATAATAGATACGATGCACAGACGGCAATGAATAAAGTGGAGATTCTTTCAACTGAACATAATGAAGAAAAGCTGGAAGTCAAGCATGTATGAATTATGATTTTCACGTGGCTTGGCTTGACACAAGATTCAATGTCATGACACGAACTTTGCGTTTCAATTTGTTTTAGACTTTTGTTAGTGCACCATATAGTTGATAAAACCTGCAGCAGAAATAAGAAATATATGTATAAAAACGAGACAGGTGGCGGAAAGTAGGCAAAGCGAATACAATTATCATACATACTTTGACGACTTATTCTCAAATTGTTTAATACAAAAATATAGACTTTAAGAAAAATTGCATTCAACCAACTTGAGAGTTTGTTCACTCCTACACAGACAATATAAAATATAATAAAAATTTCCTCATCCTATTAACTTTTCTTCAGCTGTCAATCATGGTGGTTGGTTAGCAACCTAGAAGAACGAGCTAGTTTGATTTGATCTGTAAAAAAGGTGAAACTGAAACTGTTTGAATGTGTAAAAGTATGGCAAAAGTATTGCGCGCATAAGTATGCAGTGTACATGCATGTAACAACTTATAACGTCATAAAACACTCGCTGAAATGGATCTCCTGTGTGTATGAATTACAACTAACAAGATACAGGAAGAGATGTAAAACTAAAACCAGAAGACGAGTAAAACCATCCAACGGAATTATTTTTATGTGTATACATATATGCACATATAAAATACATAAATTTTCTGTTCAAGATAAAACGAATTTACAAATAAATACGGATACTCACTATGTACCATTGTGTATTAAAATAAGTCGTAGTGAAACAAGTCATGGATCGAAGATTGAAAATACGTGTGTGTATAAAAATACATTACATGTGCGTACATATACATACAAAGATAATACTGTATAAAATGGGGAAAAGTTTATTGGTTCGAATGTACAGAAAGAGTGAGTGAGTGCTATCATATCATATCACTTCACATCATATTATATCGTATATCGTACCAACAAAATGTATATAAAAACAAGAGTCAAATTAGACTCCTTTCTGCCTTTACCTTTCCTCACTCGCTTCACGCTTCTTTTGCTTTGAAAATTGTATTATGACGTGCTCAAGCGCCAGATAGTTAACTTATGGGCTCACGGACAAGAAACTCTAAACAGAACAGTCAATAAAAACAAAGATTTTTGAGGAGTTTGTCCACCTCTAAGTGCATTCACATTGAAAATAGCTACCGTTTTCTTGTCCCTTCCTAATTCCTGATCAATCTATGTATATGTACTTGGGATTTTTTGGACAAACTTGACATTTTTTACTTTTACAGTTTTTACCAATCGATTGTCCATTCCATTTTTTCTGTACAAAAGGTTATATTTTCCCTTCTCCGTTTATCGTACGTCGTGGAATAGTTGTCGAGAGATTTTTTTATTTTGTGTAATAAAAGTAAAACATGTGTAAATGCTTGCTCACACTCTTCTTTTTACCAGTCCTCGGTTTTTCCCTACTACAAAAAGCGTCTAGCGAGAAATGGAATTATTCAAGTGGAGAAGCGTTCAAAGTCTTCGCTTTGCCGTTTTGGAAATCATCATAAACCTCTAAAATCAACCTCAAGATAAATTCATCTGCCTCTGATTTTTCAAGATAGGAATATGAGCATTCTAAATATACACGTGTGCATACGCATGCATGGAAGGATAAAAATTCATTTTATTTTTCACATCATGTACATTGTAGGTATACATATACAGCTGTCATGTGTTTGCCTACTGTGTAAAGTAAAAGTGACGAGAGTTTTTATTTCTTGTGAATAAGGTAAATAGAAATTTTACACTGGCACATACACAAATGTACACACATTTGTACCTAGTTATATATACTCATTGTCAGTAGAAACTTAAATACTTGTTAGACACAAGTTCAATGACGAATGCCTCGTCTCTCGTTTCAAATGCAGATCTCTCATACATATTTTAGGCATATGCTATGTGTATATACACATTATGTATTGAGTTTTAGAACTTTGAATGAAGTCGAAAGTAGTACAAAAAAAGATGGAAAATGAGCCTATGCAGATATTAACTATTTATTCATTCATATTTTATTGTGACTGATGTGTGCATTGTATCCTTCATACTAGAAGTATTTGGATAAATTATAAAGTTATATACGATAACTTAATTCAGATTTGGAATTTGAATCTCCTTCCAGCAGTTATTTTCATTCGTCGTCGTACTGTATGGTGTTATGGGCTCTCGCTTCTATGTACACGTATGTATACTAGCATAATATTTTATGCATTTTGTTTCGGCAACTCGTGCTCGGAGTATTTCAACACTTTCAAGAATTAAACAGGGACTCTTGCTGATTAGCATCCATTTGAAATTTGAATGAATGAACAAAATAATAAATGGACGAGAGGATGGATGGATGGATGGACAAATGAAAGAAAGAATGAATGAATGGATGGATGCAATTCATAAAATACCCATTTTGTCTATTTGTTGTTGGGACTTTTTCCTTTTCTCTATGTATAGTATGCATAGGTAATTGTATTGCAAAATTTAAATGATTCAAATGAATGTTACCATTGTCTCTGTGGCTGCTCTCGTCTCATGCTGTCTTTTGAGATCTGAGTTTTGAGCTTGTGTCTGACCATCGCATAAATAAACAGATAAATATATGTATTGCGTATATTTATGCACCTTTTTATTACACTTTTTTCTCCTTGTTAATAATCACGAACTAGCACCTTCCCATTGAATTGTGGCTTGTGCTTGTGTTTTTCGTGCATTCAAAATTCACACTCAGCGTAAAGGCCGAAGCATGAAAATAAAAGACCGCTTTGTTTATTATTATAATGTATACATAGTGTGAATAATGATGATAATAATTGACTTTTATTTGATTGCAAGTGGAATGCCACTTGGAAATTGGAAGGCAAAAGAGATGCAGACAAGTCAGCTTGATTTATGTTGTACAGTGTATTTATACCTATGCATACCATTGTTAGTCTCATGTATATGTAGCGTCATCGAATCGTTGACATTTCTTGGGTAATTGACAGTCTCAATTCAATATCGAAAAGCTATTCTTATTCCTACAATATACAACGAGCCCAATGTCTCATTATTACAGAAAATTAATAATGAGGAAAAATATAATGCCATATGACTCTAGTGCATGAATTTTAGTTTCGAATCTCGCTTTCTTATCAAATCATCGAATTTCGGCAAGATTGGCATCAAGATCAAGATGACTTTTGTTTAGCATAATATCTTGTCGTCAAGTTTATCGCAAATATAAGGGGTATAGTTAGACTCTATCATACTGTACTTGTGCTTTGTCAAAATATTACAGAAAAGATGGAAATCCAAGTCCACGGTACACAATTAAAATTAATGTCGGAGAGAGATTGACGTTATAATATTATTAATCTCAATCTTGTACTTCAAGTTGAATTTGAATTTTTACTTTTGTGTCCCGTCCAATAAAGCCTTCATTGACATTAACCATTTTATTATTAGTAGAGTACATATTGCTAATCGGAACTTTAAAGTCCTTTCACAATTTTGCATTTAAATTTATCAAGGTTTAAGTTTTCCAAAGAACTAATTCATTTATCATTAGTCTCATCACATTTTCTGGTGCTTTTTGATGACAGCATGAAATGGAAATGGAATGACATGTATAGAGTATAGAGAGACAGAACACAACAGACTAGTCAACAGGGAATTGCTTTATTGCACTGCATTGCACTCCGCTTCTATACACTGTCATTGCTCTGCGTGTGTTTTACTGATAGGAATTTCATGCTTCAACTCAATGTGAAAAAGGAAACGTGAATAATAATAACACAGATAAAAGTCAGAAATAATAAGCAATAAGTAGATTACAACATGCACCTGTAAACCTGTACTATATATGTGTGTATATTACACTTGTTGAAAATTGAAAATGCATTAATAAAACTATAGTACAAAAGAAAGGAGCGAAGGGTTGAAAGCGGAAAGTAATTAATATTAATAAATAAATTATTACAAACCAGGGCAAGATGTTGTTTTCGAAATCAATCAATGATCAGTCGATCAATCAACCAACCAACCAGGGAAGATATTAATCAATCGGCAGATCAAATAATATGATTTCAATTTAATCCAAATAAAAATCCAAGGTAAAAAAATCAAACGGAATAAAATCTCCAAGCAAAACTTATCAACACTTAAAAAATTCTCACACTCACAATTAAGTATTAGCCACAGTTATCAATGGAAACTTTTATGATGCGTAGTGTTAACCATAAATATATATCTGCGACTGTTCAAAACATGCATCAAGGAAAAAACAATCACGGGTAAAAAATCACAGCAAAACAAAACATCAATCGATTGTAAATCACTTGTCTTTCTTCCTTCTGTCTGTCTGTGTTCTCAACAAAAAACAAAGCCGTGGATTAATGGTTACACGAAATTAAACGCAAAACAATCAATAAAGTTGTGTTACAGTTATTACGTAAAACATACGAAAACAAAAACAAAATGTATATATGTATACACAAAAAGTACAAGCTTCAAACCAAAATAGCCCGTCAATTCAACACGAGACGGATATGGAATATAAAATGCACAGTTTACACATAATATATTATACTCACTTAATTTATTAACGGGTTAGGACAAACCTACAACAACAAAATAAAACGACGACGATGAGGATCGGGGCGACGACACAAGGATGTTAACTAGATCAAAGTTTAGAGGGTGAAATGAAAATCATTGTTTTCGTTCTTGACGATGCTTGTGGAGGAGAGAAAGAGCTTCAAGAAAAAAAAGAGTTTTGCATATTATGCAGACAAAGGTAACAACACACACAACAACCTGTATCAGAATCAAAATCAGTATCAGGAGTATTACTACTTGTAGTATCAATGTTCGTATATTATTATGATTATTATAATCAATCCGTGTATAATATAATATTATGCTGACGGTTTGAATTTCAAAGATTCTCGCACTTATGCTTGATACTTGATCCTGCAGTCGATATGTTTAACTCTCCTATATACTCACTCTCGGTCAGGAAGAACTTTAGTAAATGATTTACATTGTTGTGTGAACAGGTCCACATACACGACTCTCGGCTCTCGAATCTCCGCTCGCTCACTCGGCTCACCTACACTCTCCACATTGAGGATGGAGTGAGAGAAGGAAAAAACACATGAATAGCAAACCAAGGAACGAAGAAGAAGAAGAAGATGGGGGGAATAAATCGACGAGTATCCAGTTCTTCTGACCTACTGTTTTCTTAGGTAGACAGCAACACATATATAGCATACTTATAATGTACATCTACCTTCTAAACTCAAGTCTTTGCAGCCTCACTTGCCGTACAGTAATGACTGAATACTCATTGCAGACACAATGCACAGGCAGGTAGTCGACTAAAAGAACGAGCACTGCTTCACTGCAATTTCATTTCATATGGACGAAAAGAGAGCCGGGGGCTCGTACCATACAACCATACATACATCATATACATAATATTATGTATACCGAGATACAAATATACACAGTACACAGAGGGCATAGCTATAGAATCTCTCCCTCTGTGTTCTGTGTACTGTTCAATTAATGTATGTGTGTGTGTGTGTAAGAAAGGTATTCAACAAGTGTAGATTCCATATTATGCATTATGCATACTAGGAAGGTGGTATTTCTTACTATTTCTTCGTCCTCTTCTACATACTTCTTGGTTTTCTTCTGTTTATACGTAATACATATATATTCCTAGTTTATAACATCGTCCATCGCCTACAAAGGTTGAATCCTACAAACATAAAAGTATAAATGCTTGCATCGTAGTAAACATTCTGTGTGGTGTTTGTATCAATCTCTTTTTTTAAGTCTTGGACTTGACTTACATGCCACATTAGAAGTTAGAATCCACACACTAGTTGGATACGTACAAAGAATAAAATGACTCTAGGAATACGAATACGAATTCGAATAGGAGTAGGATGAATTGCAACAAACCGAGGAATAAAAACTCCATACGCTCTGTTCATCTTCCCCTTGTTCTTTTTCTTCATTTTCGTCTGGCCACAACATCATCAATACAAAAGGGACTTTTTTGTGCCTTGGCTAAATCTCCTCTCTCCTCTAGTGGTAGCAGTACATTACACTTTTACCGATAATACAACAAGGCACGAAAATTTCCGACCCTCCTGTCCGTTACAGAGTACATTTAATGTGCACTAAATATCTGCGTAGCAGGTAATTTTACTGGAGATGACTATTTACTATTTACTTTAAGGCTTATTGTACAATATACAATTCATTCCCCTCAGAAAAAAAAGTTGAAGGAAAAGAAGAAGGAGAAGCAGAAGAAGAGGGACAGGGAGAATAAAATCTACAAAACTGCAATTACCCAGAGATAAATACTATGCAGAGTGCAGAAAAGATGGTCAAATTGCAAACATTTGTGGACATTCGTTCCACTGGCGCTGCTTAATGTTTACGTGTACGAATCTAAATTGTATTAAAGTGTATTACTTATGCATAAGATTGATTCTCTATACAGTTTTTGTGCTGTTTGTATTTGTACGGATTCAACCTGTGGATAGAATTTGTAATCATTCTAGAAAAGCTAGACAGCTAGAGAGCTGCTAGAGTCAGCACTTTTCTTCTACGCTCCGTCCTCTCCATCTTCCTCTTATTCGTCTTAATCCCTAATTTGTCTACTCATTCTTAAGAATTTGGATGTTTGAATACATTTTTTCTAAAGTAGTACTAATGCATATAATACAGGAATGAGCAAACTCTGCTTTTTTACAATGTGTACAGCGTGGATTTGCATAATACACTTAATGCAGGATGCTGCATGCGTGTATTTGTGCGCAATGCTAATATACACACGGAGAGTATCACAATGTACATTTATAATGTATCTGTATTTCGGAGTCGGCGTTGGTCTGTTGGTCTCTATGTCTCCGTCTCATCCCTCAAGTATGTATTTTATATTTTATATATATATATATATATACATAAATTATACATAGATAGATGGTTGAAACTCATCAGAAAGCAGCAAGAAATGCGGAGGCTATTCAATTTGTGAGCTAAGGGATGGGAGATGAGACGACGACGACGGCCAAGATGAAGTCTACAGTAAGGAAAAGTGTTTAGGAAAAAATTGTACATTTCTTCATCATTACGGCATAGACAAGAGTTCTCCCTGAGGCTTTGTTAAAAATGACAGAGCCAACCAAACCAAAGTAAACCAATGGAAAAAAGCTTGGAGTATAAATTCCATGCCATTACTCTCTCTTCCCCTCTCTCTCTCATATTTGTTTCTAGCTAGAGCAAAATCTATTGTAGATTGTAGATGTTATACATATACTCAATGTACAAGCGAACCACGAGCAAATGCTCGTCCCTACCAGCAGTACCGATATTCGTGTATCTGGATTATTGCATGATTATGATTATTACTACATGCATACTGCATACATAGGTATATGTATAGTTATCTACGGTGAATTCATCTCCATCACCCGTCTCCGCTCATTGTCGTCCTCTCCTAATTTCCTAATGGCATTCTTCTGCTTCTTCTTCTTCCTCGACCAACCAACGAAAGAGCACGACCATTATAGCTACAGAATATATGGAATTTACATTACTTACTTACATTTTATGTTATGTTTCATTATGATTATTATATTGGTCTACCCTGCAGTAAAATACATAAAAAAATATGTGTGGAGAATCATTTAAATTTTTATTCGTATTAGCATTGAAAATCTAAACACAAGACATCATCAGGCAACTGTCAACGGAATCCTGTCTTCACTCAAATAGAACGACAAATATAATTTGTACCAGCACATTTACGATGAATATATTGTGCATACATGATGATGAAATAAAGTCCCGTAAAACATTTCTTTTCATTTTGTGACTTGAAACCGGAATATTTCTACTTAATATGTATGCAATGACAAAATTTTTGATCAAAACGTTTCTTCTGAACTTTTGATGACCCGAAAGTCCTCACACTCAACCTTCTAGATTTCCGAATCGTTTGTTTGATTTTAGGTTTTAACACCGTATCAATCGGTACAATTAATTAAAAAATTGAGATAGCTAACGAAAAGTAGAGATCGTGAAAGTTTTAACATTTGGCTTCAGTCAAAAACAACAAAACTAAAAGAGTATTTTTTGAAAAATTTCTGAGAATTCTGTCTTCAACTTTAAGCTTTTAATTAAGCTTAAAGCAAACCTGAAAAGGTATGACGATTCTTTACTCAGCAATTGCCATACTTACATATATACATATAGCAGAGAGGTGAAAGAACAGAAGGGATGGCTATACAGTATAAAGTATAAATAGAGCCACCACCACCACAGCATGTGAATGCAAGACAATGAGCAAGAAGATGAACAGGAAATTAAAAGTCGATCTCCAATCCAATATTTAACCATTATTATTATCAACATCATCAACGTTTGCAACACCACATCCCACCATCATCAACAGGATTATTGCAGTAATTACGAGCAAAAGGAGGGGAAGAAGAAATGAAATGAGAAAGGAGCAAAAAATGTAGAGACCAGAGGCTTCACAAATTCACTCTCATGTTTCATGTTGTTGTTGTTGCTGACGGTTGACGGCGACGACGAGGACGAGGAGGAAGAAAAAGGACGACAAAGGACTCCGAACTCCAAAGAGTCCAACCAAACTACAAGAAAATGCATGTCCAACTAAAATATAATCCAAGTCCAGTTATTCTACATGCGTTGTGGTACTTATATCTGTGTATTACATTGAACAATAATTATAATGACGACTTTACAGCAAAGGAGGAGGAGGAAGAAGAAGACAAAGAAAAATAAGTAAAAGAAGTAATATCTAGATGAAAAATAACAAGTAGAAGAGGAGCATTTCATTTTATGATTATCATTGTATCATACAATTCCTTAGCTGAGACGAGAGCCGAGAATGCAAGGAAGGAAGCGATGAATTCTCCTGCCTATCTGTCTCCGGCTCTTACTGTGCTAGCTGGTGCTCTCTACCTGACTGTACGATGTAGATGCCTGTCGAGAGTATCTACATATAGCTATACAAACTACAACCAGTGGAGAATGGAGGATGTTGCACTTGATTCCAACTCCACATCATAACTCCAATTCCAATTGCCATTGTTATTGTTACACTGCAAAAACTTGATCTTGTTATATTATGATATGATTGCATCCGAGGAAAGAGGAAGAAGAAGAAGAAGCACATACCGAGAGGAGAAAAGAAGAACGACAAAATCAGCTTGTAACATTAATAAAGTTGCCACTTGAACAGCAACGCGAAGCCCTGTTAGATAGAGTAAGCAAGTACTGTATTACATTGTACCATTACGTGCCCTTGTTATACATCTTCATTATTATTGTTATTACATCCATGGAAGCCTTACAAAATATGATCAAGCAACCAGATATTGTATGTATAGGGAGGGAGTATCATTAAAACCAGATCCACAATAACAACGTATCAATACAATTTCAGTATCAATAGGAGGTATCAGCTCCATTTCTATTTCCATCTTAATCACTGCGTAATGCAAACATTTAACATCCTCCCCGCATCCCTTGCAGTATTTTAGCATTATTTAGTCAGCATATATTATGCTGTATGTATATAGAGCCGGAAGGAGAACTGGGAACCTGGTTTATATAAAAACCAAATGAGCTGCAGATTACATTATAAATAATAAAGAAAGACGCATGTAAAAAAATGGTACACAACACAGGCGCATATTGATACAAAGACAATCAGATTACAGCTACAGCAACTGCTGTGATGACAATTTCCTTCCGACCAAGAAAGTCACATACTATATGTGTGTGTACAGTGTAAAAACATATTGAATGCGCTGTACAATGTACGAATTTCATATTTGCTTATTAGACTTACGCCACTTGACGGGTTTTTGTTTGAAATTTTAAATAAATAATAAGTGTACCGTTACATCTTTCTTATTATGTGGCAAATCTTGATGACATGTATGTGTGTGAATGTGTTTGTATGTATGCTGCGGCGTCTATTTATTATTTACTGCACAGATTTTACGCAACGCGTATCAACCATAAAGTTTTCTCCTTTACGTACTATAGGTATGTACTGTATACATACACACGATATTTAGTATTTGCCATTTGCATGCACAATCGCGAAGATGATAATATTATTATAAACACATATTGAACACATATTGTATCCGTCTAATTGCTTCAAGACTTGAAATTTGAAATGTTTATGAATGGCTGAGCCGGATGTGATGTAAATATTTGTATGGTTTTTCTAGTGGGCACATGTGAGTGATTTTGAGTTGGAGTTGGAGTGAGTACACTCATCATAAAGTTCACCAAAGCGTATTTGTTGTATAAAGACATGAATCTTCATCGTCCTCATCATCACCATCGCCAATGTGTCTATAAGTTATACGTGCGGCGTATTACGAATTACCAAGTATGAATTCAATGCTCCACCAAACCAAACCATGTGTCATATCATATGTGTATAATACAGGGGATTCCTTCATACTTTACACAAATTGCAAAGTATTTTTCTGCCACAGAAACATAGAATAAGGATTAGGTAAAAGTACGGTTTCCTTTGCTAATCAAAGCATTTAGTTTCTATAATTGTGTGATATTTTTTGTGAATTATACAAACTCCCGTAAGTTGGAGTTCAATGAATAAAGAATGTTTTTCAAGTCACTAGTGAATAAAAAATCAATAGAAATTATAGCATCGTTCTACAAAAGAATGTAAAAATTAAAATTGTATCGACTAGTTTTACCAACTGAAAAATGATTTCTAAATTCTGAAAGTTCAAGTCAAAAAGGGCATTTAGACTTAATTATGAAACTTTAAAATTCAAGAGCTTGTGTATAAAGTTGAAAGAAATCTCCTGTACTTGTATATATGTGTGAATTGTAGGATAGATAATGGTTACAATGTAGTCGGTACATTTTAGGAATAATTTGGCGTGTAACTATCTAGGTTCTTGGGCGAAGGGAAAAGCGTTGTATGTATGTATTAGCAGATACACGGAGAGAAAATCCAGAATGGTAAAAAGTAAACAGTGTAGTACTGCATGCTGTCTAATGTCATGTAATATCAGAACAATACACAATACACATATAGGAGGATAGACCATGTATAGATTGGAGATAGATGGATTGGATAGAAAGGTTACCTTTTAGAGTTTCAATTGTCCATCTTGATATTATGTATGGATTATGAATATCCTTATGATAAAATACCAAGAGTGTACAGTGTGCATACATAGATGTAAGAAAAAATCTGAGGAGTGGTAACATGATATACAATAATAATAAAAGTGTTATTCATCAGAAACTTACCGAAGTTGAAGTCGCCTTCATTTGCAACGATCTTGGAGTCCTTTTCGTACTTGTAGTTGTTGTTGTGGTTGTTGTAGTGCTTGTTAATGTTACACAAGTTGTATGTGAGGTTGAAGTCAAAGTTGGTGAGGACGACGGTGGTAATGAGATGGTGGGAAGAGGAGATTCACCTCCGGTAACAAGTGACGGTGACTTATGTGTACAACATACCCTGGTTATATGCTCGATTTGTCTGTCCTTTGATTTGATCTCCAGAAGCTGTAGAAAATATGTATTATATGTAAGTATACAGGAAACACTAGGTATGAGAAGGTTTTAAAAAGAAAAAAATCAGACTATAATTTATATCACAATCACAATACATATTGTACATACAACCTTTTTTTGCCATTGTACCGATTCAATTGATACACGAAAAGAAGAAAGAAAAGGCATCAGATCCATAGTACAGATATTGGCTACAATGAGCACAATTTATTGTATCCAATGTATACCGGCCGGCATGAGAAAATAAAAGGAGAGGAAGAAGCTCTCGACTTGAGAATCTCGAGTCATGAGTCTTATGTATGTATGAGACGACTCAAAAACATCATATCAATGACTTTGAGATAATCATGACACTTGTTAAAAAAGATGGAAATCATCACGGTGCCGCTCTGGATTATTAGTGTATATATTGACTCAATACCTAAGACGTGTATAAATGTATGTCTTTGTATACATGCATACATTCAACTGATTTAAACTTGAGTAAAAGTGGAGAGAAAAGAAAAGAGAGAGAGAGAGAGAGCGAGTAAAAGGGAAAAACAGTTAAATGAACCTGGAAAATCCTACATAAACAATCATCTTTTGAATCTTGAATCTTGACTCTTAACAAAATTTTTATCCCCTTGTCTTGTATATCCAGATAAAGAAGTATAGTGTACCGATGTTTGTATTGTGCAGATATAATACATTTATAGTATACATAAATCTAGCATCTCATTATTACTATTATTCGCAGGGAAAATGTCTTACCAGCCTTGTAAGTTGCCTCTGATAATCATGTTTGAGCTTGGCAAGAAGATTTTGATACCTATCTTGATATTGCTGTCTATCGTACGCACGCTTCTTGTCCAAATCTCTCTTTATCTACAGAAAATAGAAATATATAGAAAAAATGTACAATATACATAATATTGTAGGAACAGAGTATACAATACACAAAAAGTGAATTCTCTTTTTTTCACAGATATTATTTCTACCCATTCAAATCTAAATCTACATTATTATTTACAAGTGGAGATATTCCAATCCAATAAGCAATCAGTCTTTCGATTGTATCAGAGATCAAAAAGTATGTACATTAGCAATCTGAAATTTAATTGTTAACATTACAAGTAAAAAATATAAAGTATAACAATACCAATACTTTTTATACTTTATTAATAAAGTAACAGTAAAATACAGAATACAATAAACATACCGATAAGAATAGATGTCTCTATACATAAATACATAGTACGTGTTAGTTAATTTAAAGAGAGTGAAATTTTTTTGGTCCATAACTTGTGAGCATACAAAAAGTATAAATATTTTAGAAGTAGATGAGAGTAAAAGGGAAAGCACACGTTTTTTTTCTATAATACATTCGCCACCTTTTTTGTATGTACGGCGTACATACCGAAAAAATATATATTATACATACTGCATACCTAATAAGTATGCAAAGCGTTTGCTATACACGACATGCCTCAGCCTCGAATTACATGGAAAAAGAAGCAACGAACAAGTGTTTTAAGTCAAAAGTCATCTCAGAAAGTATAACTAGATCTCTACTTACTGTTTATTTACCAGTTACTGTGTTTACCTGCAAATGTACCGATCGACCAGCCGACCGCCTGCAGACGACTTGTTAGTGTTGTAGTTGTTAGTTTTCTTCAGTTTGTTATTTTTTTTCAATGCGGATGCACATTGTGTTATCTGTTATACATAGATACGAGCATGTATATAAATTGATACACATAATACAAGCAAAAATGCACGCAGAAAAAAAATCTGTTCAAAGAAAGTAAGAAGGATGCAACTGTTTTTATTGATGTACATACATATTCACAATGCCCAATATAATGCACAATGTACAATACATATTTTTCAGTATCAATGCTCACAATAGCCAATTGTATTTAACAGGAGAAGTGTGCTAAAGAAAATGGTAAAGATCGTGCTGTGTGCGTCTTGATTTTTTTAAAGTCTGTAGTCTCAAGCAAATGTAAATCAATATTATTTATCAGTATGAAAGTGCATAGGAGTTAAAGGTATGCGTATGTATATATATATATATATATATAATATAAATATGTACGTACTCGCTGACTATGAGTGAATAATAGATGCAACTGGCTGTCCTTTTTGTGGATAAATTTATGTAGTTCGTTTCGGAAGGCCTTTTCTAATTGATGTCTCTGATTCTCAAGACTCTGGCTTTGCTCCATGTGAAATCTAATAAAAGACAGGGCAAATAAAGGACAAAAAAAGAAGATTGAAAAATACATTTTTGTTTAATATACATATGGGGAAAAGGGTATAAAAAATAGTGAAAGAAAGAGTTTTATAGAATACATACACACTTAACATGGCTCTATATTAATTGTTGATTGAACACAATACTCAGTCGGTGGTCAAATTTAACACTCGAACATCTTCAAATACCGGAGAGAGATATAAAAAAGGAAAAGTAGTAGTTCTAGTGTTCTATATTCTATACATATAATAGAATATGTTCGACAACTATATGCACTGTAAAAATGTATGGTAAAAGTATAGTATTTGAACAAGTTATTATAGAATGAACAACGACATCAGAGTACATCAGATAACGTGTCTCACCTTCACACATACAATGCAGTACAAAATACAATACAATACAGATACATATAAAAATGTATATAAAAAGAAAACTCTTCTTTTCACTTATGTATGTGCGCATATCTGCACTAAATACTAAACTATCTATGTATACATGCGTCAACGTCTGAGATTACAATGTACCTGGCTTTTAAGTCATTAAGGGCACATCCTAGTCTCTTGGCCTCCTGATCTTTGATGGCTTTGAGTTGCGCTACTCTCTCAATCTTAAGACTTCGAACTAATTGTTTTTCACCTTCGAATTGCTGTCGTACACTTGTCAGCTCCTTTTCCAATCGGGAATTAGATAATCTTAGGATTTGAGCTTCATTCTCCAGTCTATTGTGAGCTGCTCTCAAATAGTGAATCTCATCTTCCTCCATGATTATAGCTGAACTCCCGTTGTTGTTGTCGTGATAGAAAATTGTATTGGTATTACTCTCAGTTGGAATATTACTATTATTATTTCCACCCAAACCAAAGAGTCGCAGTCTAAAACAGTTCCAGTTCCAGCAGTCAAGAGCCTGTTCATCATCATAAATATTCCAAAGAAACAAATTAAAATGCTGAATTTGGCCAATATTTTAGTTTTAATTACTCTACATCTCCAAATATTTAATTATGTTTACAATTTGCATGTGTATAATATTATCACGTGCTGAGAGAGCGAGCGCATTCACTAATTTCTAATTCCGAGATTTAATGATTGGGAACACATTATTATATTATAATTATACTGTCCTTGCCCAAACAAATATGTACAGTATACATACTGTTGGTATTGTATGCTTTGATGAGCAAGGAGCATTGCCGAAAGTTGAATGGAAAAAATTGTGCCAAAATTCTGTCTTCACATTTCCTAGCTATCTCTCTTTATCCTGCCTGTCATATAACAAATAACAATGCTATACGGTATCTGTGTGTGTGTGTGTGTTATGCATGTGCATCTCTGGCTCGACTTGGATTTGGCTTGATAGTTGGTTTTATCGTGAAAGTGCTTGTCGTCGTTGTGTGTTGTTGTTTTGTTGATATATCTGCAAGTATTCAGTTCAATTTTGTGGCCATGTCGTATTTCATATTTCCTGAGTAAAGTTTTCTGTATTTGCATTTTGTATCAAATTTATAAGTTTCATATTTTAAATCAAATAGAGAGTATATATAAGAAAGAAAAGAGAGAGAATAGGAAAGAGAGACAGCTCATTCATAAAATACGAGCAGGAGTATCTAGGACTTGGACTGTGTAAATTGTAAACTTATACCTACACACTGTACACAGTGTAAATTATCCGCTATAGATATAAAATTATATAAAATCACATGTAGATTCAGATATCACAGTATCTCCTTTTTCTTCTCGTTTTCCCATTCTCATTCTCGCTCTCAAGACCAAACCACAAAAAACGACACATTACTCCTTAAACCTACAAGTGTATACTGTATACAGTACACATTACACATGGTGTACTGTACACAAACTGGCAAACCCTACTACATGTTACATTGACATTATACATTACGTTTTGCATCGTTATCATATCGCATCGTTACATATCCAAAGGGATTATAGAAAGCATTTTTTCCTTCTTCTTACATTACATGTCGTCAACAGATAAGTATGTATGTGTATGGTGTATGGAGAGGCTCAAACGAAAAGCGCAAAACATAAACACTAAACACACTGCAGCTCATTTTCTCAATGGAAAGTTTACGTGGAGTAATGAGAATGCACTTATCGTGTAAAGAAATATGCCAGAGCAGGAGCCTGCAGTTTCCTATGTATGTATTTGTTTGTTTGTTTGATACTTCGGTATTTCTTGACATGCCCTTAATACTTAATACAAATATCCCCACCAAATCCAATCCAAATCCAAATACCAATATCCATACAATACAAAATGCAAAGCACAAAACAGTACAGAACACTTCCAAAAGATTATTAAGTTACATGCATTCAAACTTCAAATTCTCTATAGGTACAATTAATATATATCATATATAATCTGTGGAGTTTTCCTTGTACATGTACTTACAATGTACATACATGGATAAACAAACAACTTGATACTCTTTGACTAACGACGCTACATGTGTGCACAATGTACTCGTATGTATGTGTATCATATTTGTATAACTAATAGGCATAAGTGCATACACCTACATATTAGTGATTAGGTGACGAGAGAGCATTGTATTGGTAGTAAATAAGAATTTCCCTATCCTGATTTTTTCTTGGCTCCTGGCATAGCTATATAGATTTTAGTTTGTACAATATTATGTAGTTATCGCTCATTGTGCAGCTTAGAATTAGAATTAGTAAACCAATCAGCTGTATATTTCTCAGATCTGAGACTTTGCTCTCAATCATCTCAATTCGGCGACGCTAGCTTAACGGAAGCTTTTAACTACACATTGTGTATTATGTGTTATTAGACTTTATTGTACTCATAAAGTAAGCTGTACATACATTATGTGTGTTCAGATACAAATGCAAATACATAAAATTTGTACTGAATTTCCGCGTTGAGTAGACTGTAGAGATCATTGTACAGTGTACAGTGTACAGTTTATACCATACGTTAATAAAACAAAAATGCAAGCGCTAAATCCAGATTCATTTCATGTATAGATAAAGGCGTATGTTAGTGCTGACTAATGGAAAATGTGTCCGTATAAAATACGGTGCCATTTAAGGACATGATTTGGAGGAGAGGAAGTGAGAAAGTTAAATAAAGAATAATACATTACAAACTGTTTCACTGTTTCAGCCAAGAGTCAATGTATTTATAATGTAACCAAAGAAAGCACGTATACACATGTATTATTTATGTTGTATTACCTGCACTTATAAGTAATAATTACTATCAAGTGTAATAAAGTACAAAATACGTGTCTAGTACCATCGTATCATAAGATATTTTGGCGTGTTGGGGCGGGAGTCGTAGGGAAACGATTTTCTATTGCAGTCAGTCAGTCAAACAAAATTTGTAGGTAGTGGTAGTTGTTTATTCTCCAAGCGGAATATGAAAATGAAGATGACGATGAACAGAGTCCAAAACTTTTCTCCTGTCTATACATAATACCAAACTCTTGTACATTTTACGTACATACGTATTATGCATTTTTCTTTCGTATGATTCTCTTCATTGTGTTTTAACCTACAAACTGTGTATACACCTGTAAAGTTACTATGTATAAATGCATAAAGGTGAGTAAGAGCTGATGCTCAATCGTTTTCATCCTTTCAACTTTTCATTAATCCTTATAAGGCAAATTTCCCAAATGCTAATATATTGTACTATGGGCTATGGGACGTGAAGAGTTTGACACGATCAAAATAAATTCATTTGACAGGACATCAGTAGTGACTGTGGCTGAAAATTGAAAACGTTATCAAAGGTTTTTCGATTCTAGTGTTTAGTATATATTATTATACATAGATGAAGATAAAGCATCTTTGCTTTTCCTTTGATTTTATATCATTAAATATTATAATGTCATGCTTTACTTTGCCCTTTGAATTAATTTAAGGTGGACCATTTTCCTGGTTCTACCATTTAAGTTCGTTTAAAGTCCTTTGAATTGAAGCTTTTCGTGCCTTTTGAGTCCTAATTTGACACCCTCGCTATTTATTAAATTGTTTTACTCAGTGTGTACGTGTATTACATGTGTACATGAGAGGCCAACGTCAAACACACACGTTGACGATTTCTAAAATAGTTGATTGCACCTCCGTAAGCAGAATATCACGGAAGTAAAAAGTTTAGAATAAACAAGATCTTCTGTCCGGGTAGTCGTTTAGATAAAGACGTAGGATGTTTGATTTGTTTTTTTACACAAGAAAGAACATGGTATTTGCACAGACAACAGTCTGGTGTAAAAAAACTGAAAACCATTAGAATTTACAGTTTGACACAGTCAGAAATGGGAATAAATAATTGTGCAAAGTGTAAAATGTGTCTGCGTAAAAAGCAATACACTGCAAAATTCAATAGATATAGGTTTGTTTACTGTTTACTATACATTTAGTACAAGCATTGTGAATTGGTAGCTTTTTTTTGAAACTAAATTTTGTCGACCATCGTCCACGTTTACACAGAATGTACATTTAGTGAAAAAAGGGATGCATTTTTGTAAAGTATGTATAGGAGATGACGACTGTGAGAAAATTATGATGGAGAGATGATGTATGAATGGCCATTATATCACATTATATTATGAACACCTTAAATATTTTACATTTTGTTATAAGCGGGTCATTCGATGCTCCAATTCGTTCATTCAGACACTCAGTCAAAGAAGTTAGTATCTTTTCCAGTGCCTTATATGGAAATCCTGTGGATTTTTTTACACACATACATAATGGGCACAAAGCATTATACCATTTTACTCTATGTGTATCATACATATTATGTATGTATTCGAATCTATACTACCTATACGGATAACAGAATTCCTAGACTTCATCATCCAATTGTCTATTCGCTATTGGGGTCTACGTGTGATGCATCACAAAAATATAATGAGTCCAATC
This sequence comes from Sminthurinus bimaculatus, assembly GCA_034698285.1. Lineage (NCBI taxonomy): Eukaryota > Metazoa > Arthropoda > Collembola > Symphypleona > Katiannidae > Sminthurinus > Sminthurinus bimaculatus. The sequence goes on along the minus strand of JAQIVE010000734.1, from coordinate 10,797 downwards.
ATTTACGTGTCTTCTTTCTCCCCACTTATTTCTTTTCAGTTTTTCTCTCCTTTTTCAGTTTTTTGTCATTCCTTCACTCACCCTCTCCCTCTCCATCCATGAGGTGCCATACATTTTATATTCCTCACACTCATGCATGTGTAGTATGTGTATAAACTGTAAACGTCTGTCTGGCTGGATACTTAATAGCAAGTGCCTTTTTACTCATCAATGTGTTCTCATTGGAAATGATGATGACTGTGGACTGTGGACAGATAAAAGTACAAACTTGAAGCAAATAAATAACTGTGACAGCATAATGACCGTTTATTCATTGCAAAATACAAATACATACGTGCACAAAACATAGAGCACTCTCGTCGATTTTCATGTAGTCCCAAAACACATTAGATATTGAATAATTTTTATATCACTGTCTTTACGTTCATTAAAAAGATTTTTGCAGTGCGTATGTTGTCAGAGCATGGAAACTACTGCAGAGCCTTGAAAAGCAAGACTTGATGTTCCATCTCCGACTTTCTAGTATTTTTTGGCCCAAGTATTATAATATTTGGTTGAATGATTTTAATTTGAGCCCTCCATAAAATCCACAGCATTTTATGAGTTGACCTAAAATGAATTTACTGATCCGTACGTGTTGCCCGTGGATTTTTTCAACATACTTTTGCGCACCAAAAAATTGATAGGAAAGGGGTTCTCCAGGGCAGACACACTGCAGACTTCTCTTAAATCTGGTGGAGATGGTCTTATGTATGTATGTTGGATGAGTGATTACGTCAAATCTTGAATTATATCCATACAATAACGTACAAGTTTTTGAAACTATTCTTCTATTTCTTCTTGGGTCTTGTTTATGTGATACTTAAGCTATCTATGTATGTATATGGTTCTCGTTCTGCATATTCTGACTAGTAAAAAATACCAGTTCGCTTCTTTTCATTCAGCATAATATACTTAATACTTAATTTTTTTTTTGTGACTGACTCAGAGTTGCATTATTTTATTGCAATGTCACGACTAACACAAACTAATGTACGATTTATATAATCTAAAATCTGGGTGAAAGATGATAATGATAACCACGATGCACTTGTACCTTGTAACTTGAATCTGTACACTATGTACACATTATTACTTTTGAAAGCATCATGAGCTTATTGAAGCTTGAGGAAAATCATACTGTTCAAAAATGAATTGCTCTTTAATCGATCAATTAGACTTTAATCACGGCTTCTTTCTTACTTACTTACTCACTGCTCACCAGTAAATTGTTGGCGGTGAGGAAGATTTCCTTTCATACTGTATGTGTGTATTGTGTATGGACTATGTACGTTAGGAATTGAAATTGAGGCCTTCTCGTTTCTCGTATTAGCTATTGTTATTGTCTACCATATATTGTACCTTTATGACTGAAACTTATGACGATCGTTTACCCTAACAATTGATAATAATAATGATGGGCACATTAAGTACTAATCAAAGATGATGTTAATAATAATAATATTCTGCGTACAAAAACCTGGTGACATAAAAATATTGTGGGCCTCCTTAGTGTGCCATCCTGAGTTCTGAGTAGTTACAGGTAGTCAGTAGTCTAGTACTCAAAGTCAGTATTGATGTGCATACACATACATACTATTATTATAGGTACTTATTTATTCGTAAGTAGAACTGAAAAGCTATTTGATTTACAAGTTTTTATAATGTACAGTTTGATTATGTTTTTCTCTACATGCAGATGTTAGTGTGTGTGTGTGTGTATGCGATTTTTTTAACGTTTTTAAACTTGACAAGAAACAGAAAACATACCATAAAATGATGATGTTCATCATCATATTTTAGATTTATTACTTGGAATTTTGTTCGCCTTAGTTCGTTTTGTTATTGTCAATTGTCAACCTAACCATTAACTTTATTATGTTACGTTCTTTCTAACCCTATGAGCGTATGAACATGTGGGTAAGATATTAATGAGAAAAGTTTGTAGACATCATTATATGTATTAAGCAAAAATTAAATGACCGAATTCATTTCTTCTTACATGTCCTGTTCACTGTCTCATCTTTCCGTATTCTGTACCTACTCAATTTCATATGGATTCATGCTACGAATATTCATATTCATATAATCAAGAAAAAATAATGAACTAGTTTGCATGCTGTACAGAGAAATCTTCTTTGTATATTAAATTATCACCTTTGGGACTCGTCTATTTCATAAAACATATTTTTAATCCATGTTAAATAAACATACAATGATACATAACAAATAAATACATAAATGACTTCAAGAATTTGAGACTCTTTTGTGTACACCATGAAAATTTTCACCGAATTCAAGGTTTTCTATTGTATTGCAAATTGTAAACAAATATATATAATTAGGAATTATGCGAGATGAAATGAAATGTCAACCAATTTCGAAAGGATTACAAGGCGACGAAACAAAGCTGGCTTTGTGTTTACGAAAACAACGTCAGCATCATTATCCTCACTTCTCACTATTGTCATCAGTCTTCATTTTTAGCTTTTACCATTCGGATGCTCCTAGACACTCAAAACGTATTCAGTATATGTAGAGCATTGAAAAATATGAATAAGAAGAAACTTCATGATGTAAGTGAATACGTTCATATTTTCTAAAAAGTTGAGCTAATTGACAAAGCTCCTATTGCTTGTGCCTGAAATTCTATAAATGCCTTCTTTTTATTTATGTACACACTACGGATAATACATTGAACTTGCCGAATTTTCAGGGTATAAGCAAATATTATTATGTTTAAGTGGGTCTAATATACGCACAAAAGCAATATTACTTAGTGTTCAGTAAACGAAATGGATGGCAAACAGCATGTTTGTAAAAAATGGTATGCATGATACATACTACATACATATGTGTGTATACATGTACATGATGAAAAGAAGAAGACGAGCAGGTGACCCATTTCATCAAATAGTTTCCAATGAAAACTGAAAAAGTTTTCTCTGTATAGTGTGTCTCACATACACATACACAAATTACACTTGAAGCTTCCATAAATTACAAATTAAAATTCTAATGATACATTATGTCTATGGTACATGCATTATGGCTAATCACATAGCAAAAACATTGGTTCGTCTAAAAAACATTGAAGCCGGTACCCAGTGCCAAATTAAGTACATGCATTGTAAAAATATCGCCAGTATAACCATGTTTATACATTTAAGAATACGTTATGCATACAACTGGATTACACTATAGTTTATTACAGAAATGTGACTGAATTAAGAAATCTAATGATCTTCCTCAAAGATAATGTAATTAAAAGGCTTTAGGTTTATTATGATAGTATGTATAAAGGATTATTACAATGTATAATATGATATCAGCCATTAAAAGGACTAGTTCACTTAAGTATATCCAACCGCAAAGTATACAGGCTTACACATAAAAATTGTAATTTATAACACTGGTGGTTTACAAAACTACATAATGATATATTATAAAATTTCCTGAGCTCATATAATCATCACTCCAAAGGGGGAAAACAAAGTCAGAGCTGAATAGCAAATAGTACAAAAAGAGTGTGTCTGTGTATAAAAGTACACACATTTGTTTATGTGTGGACAGTAAAGCACGTCCATATAAACCGTAAATAAAATCCCACGCTGTACTTTATTATAGACAAAAGAGCACTCATGCATTCGGTCGAATTGATTTGCAATGCTCTTTTAGAACTATCTTAGTATATACTTACATATATATATTATAATATTATGTAGACACAGCAAAATGAATTGGCTCTGGTATGCTTTCTTTGCCAATGCTTAACGAAGCAGTTTCTTCTTCTTTTGGTTCAGAACCAAAATAAATTGTATGTTCCTACATTATGTTTTAGTCCCTCTTTGGGCAAAACGTACTAAAATATGGGTTGCATCTATATAAATAATATATAAGTGTATGTTAGTATGTATCTTGTGTAAAATTTGTTTATACAGAGCAACGTGTCCACTGCGTAGCAATAGCAATAAAAGAAAAACTATAACTAAACAGATCCTTTGTGGGGGGAGTACATACAGAAATATTTCTGTCCTCCCTTCTTCATATTATCATTATCATTGTCTTCCTCTTGTTTTGTTCAAAGAAGCCACACAGATCACACAAACTACTGATGATGAGTCCTTAGACTTTCGGTTCATAATCGCGTAATGGTAATACATCACTCGATCTTCAAATAAATGGACTGCTACTTTGATTTATAACGAGGGGAAAAAATCTTATATGGTTTGGTCTGAGGTTCCTTTTTCCCACACGCACACATATATATATACACTTGTATTTTCCGTTCCTACTCGTGCACTAAATGTATACATATTATCAAGATCCCACTAAGTATATTATAATATACTCTAATATTGCTCACCTATATTTTCTTTTCAAGCGAAATGATTGAGGACGTTATCTTCAAAGTAATCATTTATATCCTTTTATCATGTCGTTATATACAATCTTGGTGAGCACATAGTACAGAGTACAGTGTAAAGTGTAGGCGAAAAAAGAAAAGATGATTATCCATCGCTATTATTTTTACTCATTTTCAATATTTACCCTGGGCGCACTCTCATTTCATTGCTTTTTCATAGTGTTGTACATGCATTGAATAAAGAGCCGGTTTGAAGCAATAGCGAACATGTACGTCGATAAATATAAATTATACTTAAGGAGAAACATGTCAACTCTCCCTGTCAGTCATTCAAAATAGCGTCCACAGACTGCGGACACTGGAGTAATATCTGTAAGTACATACATATATGCGAAGTACATAAGTTGTGTTAGGCAACGTGAAGGAAGATAAATAATAGTGTTATATTAGCATCATGTAAATTTAACTCTAAAGGTATATCGAAATTTTTATTCCAAAAAATGGAATGTTGATCACTGATTAATGTGATGTGAAAATAATAAGGCATACATGTATGACATGACTTTAAAATTACATACTGTTGAGCACATCGCTTAGGGTCGGAAGCACCCACGCATGTAAATATGTATACAAGCCGCTTCAAAGTGCAATATACTATAGAATCATCATGTACAGATTAGTGGTTAAGACAATTTTCTCTTCAAAGTTTTATTGGCGACTAAACGATTTTTACCAAACTTGGCTAGTAGAATCTACGATAATCTACAACACAACAAATTATGCAATAAAGAGCAGCTTACTTTTTCTTTCAGCCTTTGGAATTATAGATTTTTATCTCCATTCTTTATATTTGGTAAAAAAACATTCGGGTATTTTGAAATAATTCGCTTGATTATCACTATATGAATCTGAAAATCCTCAATATGGAATGTTGTTAGCAAATTTTGTGCATGAGAGTGTATGTATCCACGTATGTATGTATGTCGATCCTGTAATTATTTTTAGAATTTGGATTTGGAGTCTTATTATATCAATCATTATTGAGAGACACTTTCGACTACCAAAATCATTTATCACTACATGCTTATCAAAAGTGATAAATGGTATAAAGGCAAAGGCAAGGGCCTCAAGCCTTCAAGATACAGGATACATAATAGACTTAAGGAGGCAGCATTGGCCCGAGCAGAATGAAAGATTTCCTTTCAAATTGACCTCCTCAAAAATTCATCATCATCTCTATCGATCTATTTATAAGATTGTAAGTTAAAAGTTAATATCTATCATGTAAATAATTTGCACATCATGTGAAGAGATTTGTGATTACTTATGTAATCTGATTAAAAAGCTTTTAAGTTATTCACAGGGAAAAAATGATACGGATATACATGATGATAAATTTGTAAAACTTAAGTATCAATGTCCAAGTGCATGTTTTCATAATATTTTCTTTATTGCGCATTCATAAATTAAGAAAAGTGAGGCAACCTGCAATTACACTTTTATATTTTATTTAAGCGCATGCTTATGTTAATGTGTATGATTACAACTTCTAAAGCATTATGCAGGTGCAGGGAAAAAATTGAAAAATAAATCTTTATAAACAAACGTACATACGTGCATAAGCTAATCCATTACCATTACCACGCCAAATCTCTGTTATGCATACAAAGGCTCAAGAAGAATGCAAATAAAATAAAAAAGATTCAATCTGTTTATGTCTTTTTTGTTTGCTACCCTTTTTCACTACACACTACACACATATGCCTGAAGTCCATATCCCGCGTGCATACTTCTGCATAGATCTATATATATATATTGTGTGTTCTTTATACACAAAATATTATAAGAATATTTTTGGCAATATGCATACAAGAACACAACAAAGAATATGAAGATTGACCAGAAGTACACATACCTGTCTCTGCATCCTTCCTTATCCCCAAATAATCTTTTTCAGTTGTTACTTTTATAATTTATCTACTTTCCTACATGCAGATCTTCTTATATTATTATGCACGCACGCCTAACTTAAATATAAGGTGTATGCATATCATATGCTTAGCAAGCTGTCATTAAAAAGTGCTCATCTACTACCCTGCATTAAAATAACCTTTATGTTTTCTCATGCGTTTCATTTTCGCCCTTGTCCATCTCCTTATTTTTTTGTTAGTACCTACTGCACCAGAAGTATGTTGTGTATCATATGAAATTCCACAGTATATTGCATGTTTGGTTTTAGTTTATATACATTACATGTTACATGCACATGACATGAACGGAATAAGGGAGATGAGTAAAAGTGTGGATCAGGCACTAATTTAAAATTGTGGGGGGTAGTGCATTTTTTTCAATAGAAAAACTATGGCTGGTCTCATTGTTATTGTTATTATTACCCACAGAAGGATATGGCAAAACGGGCTTGCAACAGAACATCATCTGGACTCAAAGATGGTGATTGAGTGTCGTAAAAATTAAATGAAAGAAGAAAAGACGAGGGAATTATTACGACTTATCCCTGTATCTATTCTATTTATCAAAAAAATATTTATGCTTACAAAACTTAATACTGTACCATACATCTGGTTGCCTGGTACCGTCTGGTATAGTTATTATAACTTACAACATTTACAATCCTATTAAAATAATGTTGTAAACCACACAACCCAAAATTTTTAGCATCATGTGTTGGGTTCACCAGGTATTATGTATTAAAGATGTGCCTCTCTCCCAAGTATTTTACTACATGTGCAAAGTACATACATGCACATTGCACATATCCATGAACTTTCTTCTCATGTGTTTTCCCTTTGTGTAATAATTGGAATTATTTTTTAAATATCCTATGTGTCTAACAATTATCTCGCAATCGTGTATGTATATAAAAAACCCAGCGTGAATCGAGGTTGATTAGAGTAAAGACCGTTTACACGCAAAGATGGGCAGAAAACAACGAAGTACCGAAACAGAGGATGAGCAGATTGTAAGGAGCTCAAAATGTGAATACAACTTGTGCACTAGCTTGTTGATGGATAAACAATGAGCTTCTAGGCTCAATCATATCGCACCTGAACTCAATCCCTCTTCTTACATAAACAAACCTGTATTCAATTCTTGTTTTACATGCACCTTTCATGCAGTGCGATATAATAATTGTTATAACCTGTAGCTTCCATGAGATTAACATAGTTTACGAGTTGATGCGCAATGAAATTATGATTCCTCCTATAATATTATTCACTCTGATTTTATCTCCATTTATACATAAATATTTTCGTGCCTTGAATGAGGTGTTAAATCTAAAGGGAACATACATATCAGGAATTAATTTTAAGATGCATGTACTACAGCTTTTGAAATTTATATACATATGTACAAGCTTTGTTATAGAATGATGTGAAGAAATTTGAAATGAGAAACAAAATCATGTAGGAATATAAAAAGCAAAGCATATAATGAGAGGTGTTCAACGATGTAGTGTGTTTTCTCTACCATGCCAAAGAAAAAAGAAGAGTAAAAGATATTTTTAAATGGATCATGTTGTTCCTATGAATGAATGGGTATGGGTTGGTATTAAAAGCTTCAAGGTGCTGAAATTATAACGAGAATCAAGAATTATTATTAGTGTATTAGAACCTAATATACCTAATACGTGTACCTATATCATTGTTATGTTGCACTTTTGATAATGGAGAAAAACTTAAAATTGCTTACATATAGATGTAAGAAGTACAAGAATGCAGATACACGCGTTCAGTATATAATGTGTGTAGGTTAAGAAAAGAAAAAGTATGACAAAATGGTGCTTGTAGGCACTATTGAGTTATTTTCTAAATGCTAGATACACATGTATCGTCAACACGTCTGCTAACTATACTAGAAAACGTCTTTCCCAAGAAGTAAAAGAAAGGCCACCATCGGCAATTTAATTAGTACTTGAAGCATCATATTATGAGATTCTCACTTAAACTGTCTATAATACCTTTTACTTACTTACTCATCCTCTATATTAACTTGCCTTCACATACTTTGTACTAGGTATATTATGAGCAATGCACTGTTTTTGAGCTGTTGACTATAAAGTAATCACTAGCTATAAAATAAACTGGTACATAAGAAAATTTTAAGGTGGAAAATTTATAAAAACTGCTGATGAGGAGACACTTTACATTACAATACATATTATTGGTATGAAAGTTGAAAGTATATCATGTAGGTATAGGTGAATCTTAAGTCGAAGATGGGGGCAAAAAGCAATAAATAACTGAATGAAAGGTTTTCTTCCATTGACTCTTTCTCCGTGCTCACCTTTTTTTTGTTGGTGATCGTTTGAGTTTATGGATTTTGTATTTAATGTCATGTGTAAAATATCTGGGGGATGACTTAACTCATAAAGTATCAGTAAACTCTAAAGTATACTTGTTTATTTACAATTTGCAAGCAAAGTACATCCGTATTTGCTAAAAGAACTTTGATTGTTTGATGTGTGTGGAATTTTGGAAGTTCTGCCAAGTTCAAGATAATGGTCGTGTATACATTATAAGTACACTCTAAACTCGCCGGCTAGTTATCCTAATAAAAAGATGGGGATTTTTCAGTCTATAATGTATAGACAAAAACTGACCTATCGTAAAATCAACAGAAAATGTGCATGTACAATAGAAACGCGTGTAAAAATACACTGCAAACGTCTTGTACGCCAAGTAGTACAAGATACACCTATCTATCTGTGCTATGTGTATATCATACAATCTATAAATTTACTGACTATTATTATTGCTATTGAATGAAAGGTTATCTAGATTTGATGTGTGAAAAGGTCCAGCTGTTAGAGACAATGAATCTCGGAGCGTCTTTTGTAGCATACTCAATTTTATTATTCTTATGCACACATCTCTATTTTCTTTGGACGTGAGACCCACTGCACTGCTCCTCTTTATTGTACTAAAGTATTTAAATTCACATCCGTATTCAAGATTTTTTGTAGTCATTGAATGACGGACTGATTGACTGACAAAATACGCTAACTAACAAACGGACGATGGGCTGAGTGAAATGAAAAGATAAAGATGTGATTGGCATCACTTAATATATAGATAAATGATGTGTACAATATGCTTCAAAAAAGTTTCAATGACATAAATTCATACATATCCATATTTCCTATTGACTTGCACGTAACGTAACTACATAGACACTAGACACACATAAGACACAAAAGTCATTCCCAATTTTTCTCAGTAGTTATGCATAAATAGAAGAACAGTTTATGGATTTTACACGTAGACATAGAAATAAGATGCATATTTTCTTGCATTTTGCATTTCCTACATACTCTGCACTCTGTACTTTGTCTATCTATACCTTTACATTGTGCATCACATGGCCTGGCAGACTGTCAGTTGAGAGTCTGAATTCTGAATGGAAAAGTAATATAATAAGGAATATATGTGGCGAGGAGTGCTGACTAATGACTAGATCCCAGAACCCAGAACTAAAATTCGTACAAACGGTCAAAGTGACTGTTTGCAAATAAATACGTTTGCAATATAATAAAATATAATAGGTACTCACAATATTGTCTATTCCATAGAGAATATCGAGACAATAATTGTTGTCGGGTGTATGTCATCGAAAAACATAAATAAACATGATGTGCATAGTACATGCCCTTCTTCATATAATTAAGTAACTCCAACATTTCCCCAAAGCTTCTCCAACAGTGCAAGTCTTCTTCCAAAGTTCGAGAGTGCATGGGAAGGATTGTACTACAGATATTTATATGTTGCGTACATTTTTATGCCTGCACATTTTGCATATTTCATGCCAAATTAGAGGCTGTAAGAACACGGACAGTAGAGACAACATATGAATACAAAAATTCTTTTTCTGTTGTAACTATCACGTTTTTCACCGCTTTCTGCGGCTAAAACGTCCAGGTAAATAGCACTCAAAACATTCAATAGAAATAATATGTATACGTATTTTTACAATGGTCCATTATAAAAAGCACAATACAATATAAGAAATGACAGTATTGCCGTCAATCCAGCTCTTTTATAATCATTGTGCATATTGCCAATGGTACATGTGTGCCTTCTTTTCACTCTCGTCAAAATAACTTGACTATTCTTGTTATGTGAGCCTATAAAGATCGTTTAAATATGGACGAAGAGCAATGTAAACTCACAAATGACAGGCTGCTCTATCATTAATGTGAGAAGATCTATACACACATTCTGTCAATCTATGATCATCGCATGTCCTTTCAATAAAATCAGCAAGCTTTTTCATTGTTAGCATTATTATCACCGGTGTATATACATTAGACATTTTCATTTTACACAGAAACGGCCAAAGTTAAGCAGCCAGGTCGTCATATTGTTCCTTTTGGG